>WEKY01059784.1:0-12437 GCA_013390045.1 Picathartes gymnocephalus | reverse complement strand
CCAACAGGTTAAGGATCTGGCTCAATTTTAAACAACTTTGCAAAAAAACCCAAAATAATACAAAAAGTGAAAAAAAAAAATTAGCAATTCAGAGGCTTGCACTTCCTTGTAGATTTTTTTGATATCTATATTTCCCCAAAGCCAGAAATAATCTTATAGCCTTAAAAAATCTGATTGTAAATAAGACTGTTTGCCTGGGAATTGTACAAACCTAAAAATCTCATTTGAAAAGGGCAGGGAACTGTTGCAAACTCAAGTACAGTACTTTTCATGAAAACACTCTTCATGAAGAAAATCCTGTTGGACTAGAATAAACTGTCTGATACCAACAGACATCAAAATGAGGAGTTTTTCTTTAACAATCATTGTTCTACATTCTCATCTCACACATAAAGCTTACATATATAAACTGTGGTTATACGTTAAATGATACTTAAAATGATAATTAGTTACCTCTCTGCTGCTGAAAGATTTTGAGTTTAAAAGACATAATTTCTTTAATTAATCAGGTTCTTTTTACTCTATATATTGCTCCTAAGTTTGTTTTTATTTTTTTCCAGTTATATAAGGAATTGTGTTTTGAATATGATATTAATTTACCCCAAAGGATAGGAAGTCTCTCTGTGAAAAATGCAGGCTCCAATTGCAATATTGGTCGTTTTATATTACTCTGGATCTTCAAACAGAAATTAAAACTATCATTGAAGGAAATGTTAGAGATGGGCAAAGAATTGATCATCCTTTCTTTATTGTTTTCCAGAAAAAAAGTTTATGTAAATTTTCTCATGTAAAAGAATTAGATCCGGTAAATTTGGAACAGCATTGGTTAATAAATGGGTGTTGGAGGTGTAAAGAAAGGGTCACACCATGGAATAATACCCAAATTCTTATAACACCAAGTAATTAGACCAAGATGTTCAGTGTGAAGTTCCCTTTTTATTGAATTGAATAAAAAGTATTCCTGAAGGAAAAGAAGATGTATTTTTTTCATATTCAAATTTTTCAAGAGTATTCTTTATTTACATAAGCACTTCAAGGAAATTTTAATAATATGGACCACATATGAACCACTAAATTTCACATATTATTTGTCACTAAATTTCAGACAAATATTTCTCACCATGGAGAGGATTTTAGCAAATGTTATACAAATTAAACAAATTCAAGCAGTATAACTCAGTATAGCAGAATATTTTTTACTTCTACAGAAAAGTTTAAGACAAATTTGTTACTCTATTTAGGTTTAAAAATGTAGAATCTGCTTTTACATAAGCAAGACTTGTACTAAGGTATACCTAACTATTGCCATGCAGTATTCATAGATATGGTGTTTAAGTTATTTTCTGCAGTCTAGGTCTACAAAACAAGGACTGGACTATAATTCAAATACAAGTCAAAGCATCAGAACTGTTCAACAAATTTATTTAATTTATAGTTTTAATTTTCCAAATAAAACAATAAAAATTAATGAATGTCCAAAGGAAATACTGATTCTAACTGAAACGCAATTTTTTAATGTTGAATATGTCAAAACAGAAAAAATTATGATCCTCTTAGTTAAATTGTGAGGTCTTTCAGAATCGTCCTGAATAAGGTAAATGCTGCTCTTGATTAAATAGCTTTCTCTGAAGGAACCCTCATTATTCCAAAATCAGAGTATTTCTAATTAGAAACATTTATTTCAGTTACATCCCATTTGAAAATGAAATTAATATTTCAGTAAACTTCAAAAAGTTTACTGATCACAGTGTTAATTATGCAGAAATGAAACATGATTGAAATCAAATTCTTTAATTACCAGTCTCAACATATAATCATATTTGTAGTGGGGAAAATAATTAAACAAAAGATCGAGCACCCTTTGTGTTCTCTTTAGTGAGACATTTTTGTGCAAGAGCTTATTGTATAGGCAAATATCTCCTCTTCAGCCCACAGTGGATGGAATACATCACTCAAATTTGAAGAGAATTTGAAATGCTATTTCACAGAAATACTTTTAATACATCAGTACAATTAAGAAAAAGCTGAACAGATCAGATGCATTATAATGTGCACAATGATGAAACACTAAACAGGGTATTCAGGCAAGGCATGTTCAGAGGGAATGAAAGGTACAGAATGATGTCATAGGTTCATATGCCTGGTTACTAACCCGCAAGGAATATTTATTAACCCAGTTTTTGTTGCTAGAGCTAGTTGACTGCATACGAAACACCAGCTAGCGATACAAAATATACAAATAACATCTTTTGTGACCCCACTGACACTCTTTTCACTCTTACAGTAAGAAACTTGAAGTTATAGTTGATAATTTTAGCAAATACTTCTTACACTTGCAGATTTTGAAAGACAATGCTGTATTTAAGATGTCAATAGAAGGCCTGGAATCTCAAAATCTGTAGTGTAAGTACCTCTTCAGTAACATAATGTAAAGTAAACCTGCTTAAGAGCATTGGTAAATTGCATACAGGCATCAAGTTCTTGAGGCAGAGATAAATGGCTGTAGTATTAAAGCAAACCTGACTGAATTACAGGTTATGTGTGGAAAAATTTGTCAGTGTTGTGAGAAATGTAATGAGAATCATAACAGTTTGACCACTAACACTGTTAAACCAAATACAGTAGTATTTACATATTTTTCAGATAAAGAATCCATCATGAATAATAAATTGCAATGACAACCTGAAATAGTTATCATTTTATTAATACAGTTAACCTTTGGTTTATATCTCTTTCACTAAACTAATGAGTTTGCTATTTCCTTTTGCAGTTTCTTGGTTTGATTTACAAATCTGGTTAATTTACTACAGTTTACCTTTATCTAACACATTAGATGTAGAATAGGGAAGAGTATTGGTCATCTTTCTTATGCTGTTTTTCTTCTGGAAACGGTTCTTTTGATATTCTACTTGATTTTGAAAACCTGTCACATTACCTTCTTAAAGCTTATTTATTTGTACTTTTTAAAGTGCTGTGATATTTTGCACCAAAGAGGAAGCTGGAATTCACACCAAGTGACAGCAAATCTGAAACATGAAATCTCATGGATTGGCAGCTGGCCCAAACTTACCATTAACCTGCTGAAAGCAAGCGCTTTTTAATTGTTTAATATTTTCGTCAGAGAATGTATGACACACTTAAAGAATCTGGCCAAGTATCAACAAGCCAAGAAAAAGACTGAAGTAATTGTATTCCACTATCTTGTTCTCATTAAATATGCAATTTTTGGCTCCCAAGGGTTACAGATACCAAGGGTTCTGATCTCTTCTGGCCAATAAAAGAGGTTTTGTTCACATATTTACTCACTGAAAATATTTCAGTGTTCTTCCAAAGATTTTGACGTAGGTTTTACTACCCACAACACCATGGGTTATTTCTAATGTAATTTTTTTCTTTTTTTGAATTGTGAAAGATTTTTTGAAGATACCCTGATGTGTGTCATGGAATGAAAGGGAAGTCAGAAGTCAATTATCAGACTATTTCTTCTCATTAAATGGTACCTTTGAGGTTTCAAAACAGTGAACTGGAAAGCTCTGGGGAACTATTTAAAGATTTTCAGGGCTCCAATCTGATTTTTTAACTGACTCTACTGTTACATGTCATGTGGATGACAATTTCTTCTTTTCAGAAGATAGTTCAGTCTAATGAAGTTTTAACATAGAAAACCAGACACCTTATCTTAACTACCTGAAGCATACTTTAACTTTTCTTTTTGTTGGTAATACATATCCAATCTGGAGGAATATCAGCATACTGTTAAAAAAACTATTGTTCAAAATATTTACCAATATAAGCAAACCCATTTGTACAATTAGTTAACTGTGCCTTTTTTTTCCTTCTTTTTCGTTTTTTTCTTTTCTTTCTGAATTAATTTGCTGCAATGAATGCAGGACTAATAGAATATGACAGAATCACAGCATATGCTGAGTTGGAAGGGACTCATCAAGATCATTAAGTCCAACTCATGGTCCTGCACAGGACACCCCAAGAGTGACACCGTGTGCCTGAGAGCATTGTCCAAACACTTCTTGAATCTGTCAGGCCTGGTGCTGTGGCCACTGCCCTGGGTAACCTGTTTCAATGCCCAAACAACCTCAGGGTAAAGGACCTTGTTCTGGTATTAAACCCAAACATCATCTGACACTATCTCGGGCTGTTCCCTCATGTCCTGTCACTGGTCACCACAGAGGAGAGATCAGTGCCTGCCCCTCCTCTTCCCCTCAGGAGGAATTTGCAGATTGTGAGGAGGTCCCCCCTCAGTCTCCTCTTCTCCAGGCTGAACAGACCAAGTGCCCTCAGCCACTCCTCATTTGGCTTCCTCTTAAAGCCCTTCACCATCCTTATGGCCCTCCTTTGGACACTCTCTAATAGTTTAATATTTTTTTATATTGTGGTGCCCAAAGCTGCCCCAGGATTTGAGGTGAGGCCAGTGGTGAGAGCACACCAGGATGATCATCTCCTCTGACAAGAATTGCAGTCCTAAAGGACATTAAAAGAGGACGCAGAGCGCAGAAAAAATGTACTTTGGAATAATTTGTTTCAGATTCACTGACCTTTTTTTAAAGAACATGTATATTCCTTGAATTGTCAGCCAGTCTTAGAGATTATAATTGGACAAAAAATCCTTCCTCATGCTTTTGGCTGCATGCCCCACTTGTATTCAGTTCTTGCCATATTTTATAGGTTTTTAAAACAGTTACTTCTCTCACTGAGAAGTGAGTGAATTTGAATGGAATACAAAATGATTCTCAGATTTTGGAAGCAATAGGCAAGCTAAGAAGTTACTATTTTTAAGTGAATAATTTGAACCCCTGTAACCATAGGCTGTCATATTTTCTGCATGAGCGAGAGTTGTTTTAACTCTTCTGAGAGATACTTTACCCACTGAATTCTGGCAGCAGGAAAAAAAGGGATAAGTACACTGACAATTTCCACAGGCTACTGAAAATTGATTCTTACCGGTTTCAAGTAAATTAAAAATTCTTTGGAAATGTGGCATTTGGAATCTTATGGTGAGAAGTTAATTTGAACTTAATAATTTAGATAATAATTAGAATTTAGCAATTTAATCTTAGATATGTAGAATCTTAGAAAAAATTACAAATAAGGAATTCCCTTTTTTCCTCTATTTCCCTTCAGAGCTGCATAGCTTTAAAAGCTGTGTAAGAGCACACAGAAAATGCAAAGAGCAGAATATTCAATCATATCTCACTTGACAAAAGTTAAATACTATTAAAACAAACACTACAAACCCAAAATTTGCTTAACACTCACTTTATTTAATCAATGAAGCAGATCATGAAGCTTTAATATGAAAACTTCTAGGCACTGTCTGTAAAAACTCTGCATTAAGCTTGCTCTGTGAGTTTCATCCTGCAATGGTCAGGCAGTGTCTCCTGCAGAGCAGGAGCTAAAAAGACCTTCTTTCAAATATGCGTGTTCTTCTGTTGAATTTATTAAAATTGGTCATTAATTAAAAGGTGAAACCCATACTTGCAAGCCAGGTCGAAGCAGCAGTGTCTGCGAAAGTATATATGCACTTGGTAATGGACTACGTTAGCGTAAAGTATCAGCATTACTTTGGGATGTCACATAGCTCATTTCTTCCTTTCCACAGTATGCGATAATGCATTTATCGATTTGGGCTTCTTACTGCCCTCCTTTGATCTTTTTGTATTCTTCATTGTCTAGGAATCTAAGGAGCAATATTAATATAAAAATTACTGTATCTGACACTAACATTATTCTTTGTTATTGGTATATATTAAATATCATGCAGGAAAATTATGTTAGTTTAAAAGAGATTTCTTTTAAATAATTTTAAGGTAACATACTTTGTTTCCACCTCAGTACCAAGTGTTTCTTTTATCTGTAATCAATAGTACAATATATCTGCATAAGGAGGTATGAGAAAGTGAGATGTTTTATTGTTTTCTCTTCTGTTTTTTAAATTACCTAAAAATAAACCCTCTGTACTCCAACCTCACTTAGAACAGAATCTTCAAAAATTAGAGGTGAAAAAAAATTACTTTCTGGCAAGGATGGCAGTTTATTTCCAGACTTATTTTATCAAAACATACATAACCTTACTCTTCCTGTTAGCACTAGGCTGAAAATAAAATATTGGTCTGTTCTATTGTAATTTAGAAGTCCATATTTTTGTGAGAAAAGGAAATAATTCTTTCTATATTTGGTAAAAAAGAAATATTTATCTTCTTACTTTATTCATCATATTAAAGTGATAATGCCCACTGGGGTAGAGAATTTAAATCAAAACTCCCACAGAATTAGTTCAATTTATCAAATCTCTGTTTGTCACCACCATGTAGATGAGATGTATATACACATGAATAATGTATACCAAATTACAAACACTGTGTATTTAGAGAGAAATGAAAGAAAAAATTGTTCCCCTAAGGAAAATCTTTGTATAAATTATGTTGATTGTTTCATAAGTACAAAGGCAAACTATTTATAAGAAGCAATGTTTCTATTTTTTCTCTTGGTAAACATTCCTCAGACTGATTTGTAATAATGCATTCAATATGAACTCTATCTTTATATGGATATATTTGAAATAATTAAACTGTACTGCTTTAGTAATTTTCTGTATTCTTTGATATTAAGTGATCGATTACCTAAATCAAAAAGTATTCCCCTAATTTAGTCAATGAAGTTATTTTCTTGAGTTTTTACACGTCTCTTGAGTCCTCCTCAAGATTCAGGCATGTTGCCACTATTTCGCCATACACTGGGGAGGTTTTCTCTTTAGTGGAGACTAGAAGATACATTTTCCTCAGAGATGCTCCCATTTCCAAGTCTCAGAAAATCCCATGCAAAACAACCAAGGCAGCGAGATGCTATTCTTTTCACTACGTAGATACCTGGGGGTATATGTGATGGATCATCATGTCAAAGTCATCCAGAAGGTTTTGCTTGTGGAGCAGACATTGCAAAAAGTATTAAATGGTTTTAAATATTCTCACATTAAAATCATTATCAAAATTAGTCTAATAACAAATTGTTATGTGTTAATGTACTAAATAAAAAACAGACACCACACCTGAAGAGTTTTCAGAAGTGACCAAATTTAAAAGAAAGTATTCTAACAATTCATTTACGTTAGCATTAAATGACAGACTCAAGATTTCTCTTCCACCATAAAATTCTGTAAGCAACCCTATTGAAACCATTCAGAGCTCCAGTCTCTAGTTCTCACTGAAGGCTTTATTGCGTGACACTAAATTTCAGTACAGACCTAACTCTGGAGTTCACTCAAATTTAAGCCTTTCCACTGCTCCTTATGTGTTAACATTTCTTAATCAGTTTCTTGTGAAGTCAATATAGAAAGAATAGCTTACATCTTTCTATCCCAATAGCAAGTCATCAGTAGTCTTCATCTACCACAGGAAACAGTTATTGACTCTCTTTATGCTTGCTTAATGTTTAATAAGTGCTTAACCCCTTATGAGGCATGATACCTTTTTTCTCCATTAATCTACAAAACAAATTGCTATTAACAGAGTTAAAAAATTCCTAATCAGGAAGAGCAGATAGCAATAATGTAACCATGATACATTTTGACCCATAGCTTTGTGAAAATTTAGACCTGGCATAACCACTAATCTTACTACTTTCATTGTTACACACTGAAGTCTATAGTAACAAGCATGTCTTCATGATGTTTGATTCTTTTGATCTTAGTCATTCAATATTGGCTATTATCATGCAGCCTTCCAAATTCAAAATAACAGTTATGTTCATTCCTGAGATACGTGGAGATGAATCTTAGTTAAATTTCATCTCACTGATACACTGATTACAAAAGCCCTATAAAAATGCCTTGATAGCAAGTCAAGACCAAGCATGAAGTATAGCTCATTTTGACTTGCTTTTAAAAGAAAATATGCTAACAAACATAACCCAAAGTTATTCTAGGCTTGCTGTTATGCTCAGATTGGCCTCCTTTAGCCAAGTTCTCCACAGAACACTCAAGAATCAAATAGTTATTCAATTTGCCATGTTTTATCCAGTTTGCAAGACATGAAGTGAAATTTCTACTACATTACTGATCAAAAATAGCCATTTTCCGTGGAAAAATATTGAATAAGAATAAATAAAAACACATAAGCCTTCCCATGAAAGTCATAATCGTAGGTAAGCAAGTGAAGGGCTTCAGAATTGTGAGTATGTAATCAATTGCACGTGGCCAACCAAATCACTTAAAAACTGTAAATAATGTGACCTCAAGAAAGAAGACAGACGATCTTGTCAATGTTATTCAAGAAAATACCCATGAATCAATTTTTTTGGCATTATTTGACCCTGTAGCTGAGGGTGACATATATAAAAGAACATCACAACATTAGTGATGTCTCTTCCTGTTGTACCTCACTGAATTGTTAAGAAGTAAAATAAATACTTTAAAAAGTTCTTATTTTCATTTTGTTTTACTTCTTAACATTAATGAAGCAGTTGAGGGCTTTTATTTAAACCTTATAATAAGGTCGTAGTTTTTTGGTTGCTGCAAATGTCAGTAGGAGGAATTCACATAAGAGCTAACCTGGGATTAATAATAATAAATGCGCTCATTGCATTCAAAAATCCCTGCAATGAAAGGTCACTGTTGGCTTTGAGTTCCAAAATTAGAACTGTCTCTTAAAGACTATCAAAACCAATATTAAAAAAATCAGAAAAGCATTTGAGAATCTGACTTGTGTGAATTTTGCACTGAAGCAGGATGTATAGATGTAATAACAGTAATATGGAATAATGACTTTTGCTTTGTAACAGACAAAGATGCCCATAGATATAAGGATCATTTTCCTGATCAATGCTTTTAACTCAAGGATAAATCTGCTGGATAAATTCTACCAAGAACCATCTTCATACATCTTCCCTCTCCTAGTCATCTACTAAGCAAAGTATACAGTTTTTGTCATCCACATTTCCTTGGCAAGTAAAAAGTCTTCTAGTACCTACACACCAAATTTAGAGGAGAAAAAACTTAATTACATAGTACAATAATCAGAAATATTAAAACAGCAGGTGCACTTATTTTTTGCAGAAACTGGTTAAATTCTATTGATAACTGAACTTATTGTAAAATAGTCTTTTAGTAGCACTGTTAATAAGCATAATGTTAATGGTGATGACAAGTTATCTATACTCTTTAGCTTTTATATCAACTACCTCATGTCCATTTTCTCATAAGTGGTAATTAGTGGCCATTGTGTCTCAGCTAAATCATAAGACTATAGTGAAAGACTTAAATTTATAACTTATGCTATATATGTCATGTTTCAGAGAAGGGTGTGGTTTTTGGCATTTGTTTGTTTGTTTGTTTGTTTGGGTTTCCATTCAGACAACATGACATCAAAAATAAAATGACAAGAAAGAATAGAATTTTGTCCTGTTTTGGTTCTAAAGGCCATAAATGAAAGTCAGGTTCAAGAGAAGACATCTCCACTATATCAAACCAAGCCAAGCTAAAAAATCCAAATAAAACAAACAAACCAAGCAAACAAACACCAACCTCAAATAACTAAACCAAAGACAAAAGCCTGACATTTCCACGTTTCAGTTAGTGGCAAGGAATTAGGGAACAGATTGATTTTACCTCAAGGGAGACTCTAGTTATGAAAGTGAAGTAGAAAATGTACTGGTCTGAGAAGGTTGTCCTAAAAGTTTGGCCTGACAAAATCTCTTGTTAAGGGGTGAGTTTGCTGAGTTATAGTCTCCCAGATATTAATAACTAATAAAAAATTTGAAAAATTGAGACCGAGGACACTAGCTGGTATCAAGATTGTCTGAGTAAGTGAAAAAATGTCCTTATTATTTTTAAAAAATCATTAGTGGTTGTGTTGGTTTTGCATGGACTGATTTTGGTAGCAGAGGGGCCACAGAGGTGGCTTCTGTGAGGAGCTTCTCAAGCTTCCGCCGTGTCCGGCACAGTCACTCCGTGATGGCTCTGAAGAAATACTGCTGGCCAAAACTGGGCCAATGAAAGGTTGGTAACGCCATTGTGATAATGTATTTCAGAAGAAAATCAAAAGAAAACGGGGTGTGCAGTGCTAATCCCAGCTAGAGAAGAGGAGGAGGTGAGAATGTGTGAGGGAAACAACATGGCGGCACCAAGGTCAGTGGAGAAGGAGGGGCAGGAGGTGCTCCAGGCACCGGAGCCGAGATTCCTCTGCAGGCCGCGGTGAGACCGTGGTGAAGCAGCTGTGCCCCTGCAGCCCCTGGGGACCCACGGGGGATGCAGAGATCCACCCGCAGCCCCTGGGGATCCACGGGGGATGCCGAGATCCACCCGCAGCCCCTGGGGACCCACGGGGGATGCAGAGATCCACCCGCAGCCCCTGGGGATCCACGGGGGATGCCGAGATCCACCCGCAGCCCCTGGGGACCCACGGGGGATGCAGAGATCCACCCGCAGCCCCTGGGGATCCACGGGGGATGCCGAGATCCACCCGCAGCCCCTGGGGACCCACGGGGGATGCAGAGATCCACCCGCAGCCCCTGGGGATCCACGGGGGATGCCGAGATCCACCCGCAGCCCCTGGGGACCCACGGGGGATGCAGAGATCCACCCGCAGCCCCTGGGGATCCACGGGGGATGCCGAGATCCACCCGCAGCCCCTGGGGACCCACGGGGGATGCAGAGATCCACCCGCAGCCCCTGGGGATCCACGGGGGATGCCGAGATCCACCCGCAGCCCCTGGGGACCCACGGGGGATGCAGAGATCCACCCGCAGCCCCTGGGGATCCACGGGGGATGCCGAGATCCACCCGCAGCCCCTGGGGACCCACGGGGGATGCAGAGATCCACCCGCAGCCCCTGGGGATCCACGGGGGATGCCGAGATCCACCCGCAGCCCGTGGGGGAGGTGCCCGTGCCGGAGCGGGTGGGTGCCTGGAGGAGGCTGTGATCCTGCGGGAGAGCCGCTGGAGAGAGAGGGCCCTGCTGCCAGGCTGGAGCAGCCTGTCCTTGGAGGACTGCAGCCCGTGGCAGGAGAGCCCCACACGGCAGCCGTTCTGGGAGGACGGCTGCTCGTGAGATTGGAACCACGCTGGAAGGGGAAGGGAGCCCACGATCTTACAGGGGAAGGACTCCTCTCCCGGAGCAGTGGAAGAAAACCCCGGGTGACAAACTGACCAAACTCCGCATGCTTTGTCCCCCGTGTTGTCGGTGGGAAGGAGGGAGGGGCTGGGAAAAAACGTGTTTCAAGGCCTTATTTTACTTCTCATTATGTCCTCTGATTTTGTTAGTAAAAACATTTGTACCTCTAAACTGAGCCTCTTTTGCCCTTCGAGTGTTTTCTTCTGTTCCTTATCTCACCTCATGAAGCCTTCATTAAATTTCTCTCTCCTCTGCCGAGCTGCGGCAGGGGAGGATGAGTGAGTGACTCACTGCTTTCTCACATGACAGTGGAGTAACATATGTTCACTAATCAATTTAACTACCAAGAAATGTTTAATTGTTCTCTATTTTTGATTCTGTAAATAAATAATAATATTTATATTCTTGTCGTCATCTTACCAAAAATGATCAAATGGATTTAGGAGGCCTTAGAGTATCCTTGCCAGGAGGACGAGGAGAAAAATTATGAGGAAGAGAAGGATAAGAAGAAGATGAAGAAAGATAAGAAGAAGAAAAACAGAAGGAAAATAATAAGCAAGATGTGTTCACTTCTTATCTCTTCCTTTCTCCTCTTAACAAAGTCCAGTTTTCTTGTCATCATGCTAGTTTCTCCTCAAAAGCAGCAGTTCCCTTCCTGCAGGGGTTGTTATGTAGATAACTACCTGTAAGGTGTGGAATCTGTTTCATAGTACGTTCCCCTTAACTCCTAGAAGACATAGAATGAACACCTTGTAGGAGACTGATTGAAAATCCCTCATTTTTGCCTCACGACTGCCGTCCAGGGTAAAAACCTGAAACCCCCCAAAACAAACCCCTGAAGACAGGGGCCCAAGCCTGGCCAAGGTAACTCACCGGTGTGTGTTCGTCAGATGAACTGGTCCACAGTGACCCTTAAGAGAACCTGTGTCTGTGCCAATGCGAACAAACCTCTGAAACCTTGGACCAGAGGAGGGGGGTTTTTGGCCCAGGCAGCATGTCAGTGTATGTGTGTGTGACTGGACTGAGAACTGGTCGAAGCGACTCTTGCTGATAAAGCTGTCCAGGGCAAAGACTGGGAACTCTAAAAACCCCCAAATTAAACCTCTGAAACCCTGGACAGGGGGGTTTTGGCCTGGCCTTGCTGAAGTGGAATGTTTGCCAGAATGTCATTATGCCAGTGTTTCACTGGACTGAGAACAGGTTAAAGCAAACACAGCTTGTCACAGAGGCTGGCAAAGAATAATGAACAAGTTACAGAAGACTGTGCTTGGGCTTGCTGCAAAGGCAAGAGGAACATATACCTGTTCCCATCTA
>WEKY01059783.1:0-101736 GCA_013390045.1 Picathartes gymnocephalus | reverse complement strand
TGTAAGAAATGCTGGGAGATCATAATAAGGGAAAATGTGTTTAGATTGCAGACAAAAACCTGTTCTCTGGTGCCCACATTTATCCTGACTTAGAAACCTTTCAGAAAAGATGCTTCTCAGCAATCTCTGCAATATTATCAGAACCCTGATAACGTTCTGTTTTATCATATCTGTGGTAATTAAAGTGATGTTCTTTCTTTTCTTCCTCTTTTTTTATATTCCTCACCACCACAGTTGTGGAATTAACTCTTTTTGATGTGAGTGCTTCTTTCTTTCCATGAGAGAGAGGAGCGTGGTCATAGAAAATCTGTATTGCACGTGGTTAAAAACAAGGTTTTCATCTCTCAACCAGCTCTTTGCTTTTTGTTTAGCAAGTTCTTTGAATCTAAATAACGTGGGCTGCAAGTAAAATTGCACATATCTCCAGTGCCCAAATAGTCATTTAGAGATTTTAACCCTGGAAATTCACTAAATAAGGCTGTTATGCTTCAGTATTTTGTATAAGGCAATGATAAATGAAGGCAATGAGCACTGGTGTTATTTGGAAATAAGTTCAGTACTTATTACAATCTTGCAGAGTTTGTAAAGTTACTGTGTTATTAACCTTCCAATACAGATTGCTTTTCTAAAAATACCCTACTTTTCTGCTTGAAGGGTTATTCTCTCTTTTTTCCCCTTTGGCTAAGTTAACCTCAAAATATAATACAGATCCTAATAAACTTCTTAGAAGTGTAATTTTGCTCAGTTTTCCTATGATTTTTTTTTTTCCACAATTCTACTAAAAAGGAACAAAAATTGCCAAGTGTTTATTTTAATTTTTTGTGCATCCCACATGTGCACACACCCCGTGAAACTCTACCCACGGTAGTGACAATCAACCTGACAACATAATCAATCAAATTTTACCCAGGGACTGTTTCTTAGGTAACCAAACACAGTCGCAGAAGTGAATTGTACAAGACAGAAATAAACCCCACCCTGATGTGTGGCATTTCCATTGTTTTCCAGCGAAGTCTGGGAATGTTGTGTTGGCACAGTGCAAAGGTGTGCAGCTGCTGGTGGGAGTGAGATTTACCCTGGTACCAGCAGAAAGCCTGATGTGAGTCCCGAAAATAGGACTCCATCATCTGGGGCGTAGGTGTTGTGTGAGCTCTGTGCCCAGGCTTTGTAGTAAAACTGATTTAGCCCTTGAGGGGGTACAGCCAGAAGGAAAACACCCCTTCTGAAATTTGTTTTTTCTTGATGGTTTTATTGCTCCTTCATCCTCACATTCTAAAATGTTTTCCTAATGCATCTTCCTTCCTTTTCTTTTGTGAGAGGTTGTTGCTGATGTAACAAACTTTCCTCAGGGAAAAGAGCTGGAGCTCTACATGCTCGTGGACAGGCTGGAAGATGAATTGTTATCTTCATGCTGAAGTCAGCATGAGTGAAAATGTCATCAGTGCCATCTTCCACTGCTGTAGTTAGTTAAAGTTGCCTAACTATTTTGTAACTGGCCTTGTAGAGTAAATTGCTTCTTTTATCATTTGAAGTTTTTAACTTTATAGTGTTGCTTAGGGGTTACATATTGCCTATAAAAAAACCCCCAGAAAACAAACAAACAAAAAAAACCAAACCAAAAACCAGGTTGTGTTTGCCAAGATGTTGTGGGGATCAGACCAGCATAGGATAAGTGTTTCTGCTGGCCACAAGTGAGACTGCTTTTCAGCTACATTACAGACAAGCAAGTAAATCTGTGTATTAAACCACTTAGTTATTTGCCTAAAGGTAGAAACACAAATTAATTATGGTGAGGCACAGCAGTAACTGTTCCAATGGGAAGGAGCATTTTTGGCTGTGCAGACCTACCAGGAAAGTGAGTTGGGTGGTCATTTGCCATGGAGATTCAATAAAATTGACTGTCTGGAGCTGTAGGAGGGTGAGGTGGTGTGTGCTTGGAGAGCAAAACTGACAGTATCTGAGTGTCAGAAGAACGGGGCACTTCAGAGGGATGTAGGGGTGGGAAATGGGCAGAGAGGGTAAATGTATGAAAGTCCTGGATGCAGCAGCTGGGTTTGCCCTCCTCTTCCTTCCTGCCTTGGGATATACTCTTAGTTCCTGTGCTGACATGGGCCCTGCTGACTGCAGGTGAAACTGGGCTTGCAGGAGGTGTGACAGACACCTCCTTTCTCCTTAGCAGTCTGCCAAAGAATAGTGGCCCCCTGCAAAAAGTTTTGCCAAAGCTATGTTGCCATATTTAAAAAAAAAAAAAAAAGTATGCAAAGACATGTATATGAGAAATCATTCTGGAAAGAGAGCATTACTGACTCGAATTAAATATCCAGCTATGGCTGAGATTTTATAGCTTCACTTCTTTCAATTTATTTTCATGGCAAGAGACTCTCACTTTTCCTTGTCTCAGCTCAATATCTGTAGCTGACTGTAGGAATTCTGCTGCTTTTTATGCAACCAAAACTGTTTTTATTTTTGGGGTGTTATTCTCCCCCAGCTGGCCTTCCCGACCTATCTTTTTATTTTCCTTTTTGATGGTTATATCTGCAGATAAGTTAAGTTTGCCCTACACTGTGCTGTGAGCATTCAGCTTGACTGATATCCAAATTGGAGCACTCACAGCAAAAATATAAAGGTGCTATAAACATTTTAAATTGCTTTTGATTCTGAAAAGTGTTTTGAAATTATTCCACTGCCTCAAACCTTTTATGTGTACTTTATTCAGAACCTTCTAAGATGGGGCATTGGACTGTAACATACAGATTTCCATAAGGCTTCTTCTGTGACATTATAAATTCTTTAGGTAGTTTTAATTTTGAAATAGTAATGAAAATCATACAGAAAGCTAATATATTTTAAAAAAATAGCTCAAAGGGTTTTAGAGCAAGGAAAAAGGATACCTTCTACCATTTTATCTATATAGTATCCTGACAGGAGAGCAACATTTTGGTCCAGAAACTCTGCAAATTCATTCCCTGAAAGAAATCCACTGATATTAGTGTAAGAGTCCAGCCTTCTGTTCCTGAATCCCGGAGGATTCAGTATTGACACTTAACTTTTATTCTCTAAGAAATTTATTTCTTTTATTAAGAGTGCCAGACATTATGTGAAGGCACAAAGAATATTGCTGCTAGTTTGATTTTAATTCATTCGTTATCAGTCAGGCACATAAATCCTTTAAATGTAGCTTGTCATAACTTCCCGAGGATTAGAGCATTGCTCTGTTACCTAAAAAAGCTCTTGTGGACCAACTGGCCAAAAAAATTCTAACTTTGAAACACAGACACTCCTCCAGGACAATCAGCAGACCCAACAACTGTAATGAGGAATAAACAAAGAAAAAGAGAACAAAGGAATGTGTGCATGTTATTCTTCATCATAGAGAACTCAATAAATGTCCAGTTTTCCACTGCTTGTGCTGTGAATAAGATTGACAGCAGAAGAGCTCTGTGCAAGTGAGAGACTCTGTCTGAAGCATGTGCAAGAAAGAAGCAAATCAGAATTTAAACTGAAACACGTTTGGGACATTTCTGTCAGATGATTTACTTTCTCAGTGACACGGAAATAAGCAGGATAAATACCATGTAGGGGCTAATTAAGCTGTGTTCTCCCAGAGAGGGCAGTTTCACACCATCTACCAGGTGCTTAGGACAGTTATAAACTTGAAAGAGCAGAAGAAAATGTGAGGCAGAGAAAACAGCCAAAAATGTTTTGCATGTTTGTACATCAAGTCCAGGGATCTGTATGAGGATGTGCTGTGCCATTTGAGAATGATTTGGTTCTGGCATGTTTTGTTACTGAGGTGTACCTTAGCTTAAATAGACTCTGTTACTATTCTCATGTGAAAAGAATGTGTCCCCCTCATTCTGGACCTTATTTTCTAATCTTTTTTGGTTTTATTCTCTCCTTTCTGATAATTAAGGTAGAGACTTGAGATAAGAAGGAGAGGAAGTGATGAGAGCACTGGAAAAAACTGTGACAATGCGGGTAGCAGGACCCTGCCAAAGATATGTGGCTACAACAAAACCCCACCTTACCTCTTTAGACATGCTATGTATTTTAAATATGGACATGTTTAGTCAAGGCCCCAAGAAATACTTTATAGTAGGAGACCATCTCCAAGGAATCTTGGAGAGAGGTCTTGGTTTGTTCATAGCTAATCCTGAAGCACTATAAAGAAAAAACCTTACAGAATTGGCGAAAACATGAGAATGTCTAAAATATTTTTTTTAAATTTAACTTGGAACAAAAATGACACCCAAACATATTGCCATGTCAGAAATGCACGGAGCAGCTCCTGAATGAGACAGCGTGGCTGGTTCTGTGGTTCTCTGTTCATCATTGGGATGAAAAAAAGCCTTGACCTGCTCAGTGAGAGAATGCATTTATAGTTCAAACCAGAAGCTGGATGCAGATTTGGAGAACTGTTGCTCTTTCTGTCATTCTAAAGCAAGAGTCTGCCTGATGTAAATGCAAGAGTAAAAGGCACTTTACTATGAAAGCAGGTGTTTGCCTCAAAGTTATAAACCACGATTTCCTTTCTTGTGGTGCTTTATAAAATTTGATAAGACAATGACTGGTCTAACAGAAGCCCATAAAGAGCCTGAATTCAAACTGCTTGGAATTGCACAGGGAATGAACCTACCATGCTCTGTTTTTTCTGTGATTATCTGGTGTAGCTGATAGAGGTTGAAAGGCTGCCTTTGCTTGAA
The DNA here is from genome assembly GCA_013390045.1 of Picathartes gymnocephalus. Classification (NCBI taxonomy): domain Eukaryota; kingdom Metazoa; phylum Chordata; class Aves; order Passeriformes; family Picathartidae; genus Picathartes; species Picathartes gymnocephalus. Next base: position 97,033 of record WEKY01059783.1, on the reverse strand, counting down.
AATTCTGTTCCAAGCATACGAGTTCCAAGCAAATCAGGGCAGATTTCCCATAGCTCCCATTTAAAACAAAAATAAAATATGTTGTGCAATTCTTTGACATAAAAATCAAATGTAATGCTTCAGAAAAATTATAAGGCAAAAGTGTTCTATGTCAAAATGAAGCAGTTAATTTGGGAAGAAAGAGCACTTAAAAAATATAGCCCTCCTTTTTGTTGTCCTAATTGGATGGTTTTATAATGACAGATGAAAGCCACTGTGAAAGTAACACACAAATGGTGTTTTATAACCTGCTTAGTGTTTCAGCAAAAGATTTTCTTTGTGCCAGACAATGAATCATAGACTGCTGCACATAGCAAGCAGCAATAACTTCTTTTTAAGATGCGTTGACATTCTCGTTGTTATTACTTTTAAATTAATATGAGGTGCTGGAAGACATTTCAGGTGTTACTGAACTTTACTGCTTGTGCTAATTGTTTATGTTCTCTTTACGAATTGAACAAGGGCTTGTTGGAAGAAAGGCTGTGAGAGATGAATGGTGAATGAACGTACAACACAACAATGCATTTGCATAAAACCAGGTCATAATAACTGGAGATATGCAGGAAAAGTCTGTAATTTGTTTTGGTGCTTGAATGCTTAATAATAATGTGAAAATTTGACCTGATCTGAAATTAAATGTTCTTTGCTTAGATCTTTTTCTAAAATTACTGTGGCTAAATGCAGTCTCAAAACACTATTGCAGAACAAGAAAACAGCAAATTTCCATTTGTAAAAAAAATTTAAATAGTTACATATTTTGACTTCCCTTATCTCCCTTTTTTTCTTTTTGCACCACTAAAAGTTGTGCCAAGCTTAAGCTGCGTTCTTCGAGTCTGAGTCGTCTTTTATTTTTTAAACAAATGATTTATCCTTAAGATTTTCATCCAGCTAGTAATGCACATGACCAGAACAGACCATTTGCATTCAGACTTCTAATGATAGGAGTTACATTTCTGATTGAGTTAGGGACTACAGAGCAAGGAGCTTTGGATCTTGGGTTTTGTGAAATTCTGTCCTCCACATGTCCTATCCCTTGAACTCAGAGAAATGAGGAATTAATTCTTTTTTTCTTGTGACTGAATATAAGGATTAGCAAAAAAAAAAAAAAATCACTGGAGTAGCAGGCTGCTGTCAGCCTTACTGAAATTTAGATTGGAGTGGGTTACTGTGCTACATACAAGTCCCTCTCTAGCTGTTGGTGACCTTGGCTTTGCCCTGTTCCTTTGTCTCTAAGAACAAACAACTGTGGAAGAATTTCAGTCCCACTGTATTATAGTGGTGTAAAATATTAAACTCTTTCCTGGCCAGCAAGTGGAAGTGTGAGGCTTTCCCTGGGTTGCATTTGCTACCAAAGTGCAGCCCTGAAGTCAAAGATGGGACAGGCACACATCACTTAAACCTGCAGCTTTCACACACATTCCTTACAACTGTTTTAGACAAATCCTGCATTGATCCTGGCAGGTATCACCAGTTTTAAGCCTGCTTTCCACCAGTCTGGCATAAGGAAGTAGCCAGAAGACATCAAAAAATGTGAACATTTGTTTTCATGGAAAGCTTGTAATATCCAGATGTTGACTCTGAATTTAATGGCATATTTATATTTGAAAAAAAATCAATAAAGTTTATGAACTGAGAAGAGAGATCCAATGCAACCAGTTCTGTCACTTTTAAGGACATCTTATGTAATTATTTGTGACACAGACATCAGGCTGTAGAAACCAACCTACATCTTCCTGTGAAACAAGATTTAGGGTCGTAAACCTCACCACAGCAGCAGCTCAAGGACAGGTACAGTGAGAGAGAAGAGAGGAGAGCTGTGAGAAACAACCTACTACTAATCAGCCTAGAAGGCCAATAAGATCTGATCGGTTTCTGCAATAAAACCACCCTAAACCTCCCAGTGGATTTTCATACAGTAGAAATCAAAAGGGCACATTAGTCATACAGCACAAGAGACACCGAGGGAAAATGTCCTGCTCCCATACTTGAACCAGCTTGCTGCTTCAGATAAAATAGCCATCATGCAAGGTTCATAAAGAATAAAACTTTTCACTCTTTGAGGGCCAGTCCAAGGTCTGTGCAGCATTGAACTCATACTATTATGAGGCCATAAACGGGGCACTAGTTGTAAATTATTTCTTATTGCTATTATTACCTTTGAGATGCCATAATACATAATGATCTATCATCCACGTTTATAAAATGCTTGTACTGGAGTAGGCCGACCTTAATTCCTTTTTGGAATGGTCCTGCTGACTTCTGGCATGTCTATAGTTATAACAAATACTCAATTTGGTTTTCATTCCACTTTATGCACTTGATAAGATTATCTGGAACTTTGGATCTTAAAGGGGAAAAGATATAGTAGGAAATGCATGGAGTTGCTTCCTTTTCCCCCACGGCTATTTTGGCTGGTTTTACTGTATTCTAAAAATCACACATTGATCAATGGCACCAGCTGAGCCCTCCCAGTGCAGCGCCTTTGTGCTGAAGCACTCAGCCACCTGAGTACATCCCTTAAAAATCTTTAGGAAGCTCAGACCGGGTGGCCACTTACGCTCAACGTGAGCTGATGACTTATTCCATTCCGAAAAGCAAAGTGCGTAACTCTTCTTCCACATGTCTGGAAAGGTTCTTCTCCAAAGGCAGTGAGAGCTGTCAGTAAGGCTGGTCCCGTCACCTTCCCGGGAAGTGGCAGGGCAGGACTCTGCACAGATACACCTTTCCAGTTCATTGACCTAATTGAGAATAGAATTTCTTTGAATTAGTTTCTTCCTTGGCTCTCCGACCATTCCTGTGCTGCAATACTATGTATGATTAGCTGTATATAGTGTGATAATGTAGTCATGTGAAAAATACAATGATGTAGGGATATGAAAGGTACATGCAGAATATTCTTTGTTCTCCAAAGAAAGAATTTCATATTGTGTTAATCATTCTGAGCAAGTTCTGTGATTACTTGAATGCTATTTTAGTTTGAAATTCAAAAGTCATGAAATACTTGCTAGAATTATTAATGTGATATTGCACAAAATCTTTTCTTTCATTTTAAATGGGAAGCATTGAAACTTATGTAAGGATTGTTCTTTTGTTGAACTGAAGTTTAACTTTGTAGAACTAAGAACAGTGTGATATATTTAAGGTGGTAACTGCTGTCCTCAAAACTTCCAAAAGAGAATGGCCTATTTTTACATTTACTTCCATGTAAAATACAAATAAGATCTAATATTTATCCTGCTGAAATAAGTGAATTTTTTTCAGTGTACTTTATGAAAGTACATGTGTTTTCTATTTTGTTCAGATGATTATGAACTGCCACAAAAAATGGGATTGTATCTCTATGTCTGTCAATGGTAAATTATATGAAAACTTTTTATTGGATATGGGACTGTAAATACTAAAGATAATGGTGATTCACAGTGCTTACTTAGAAATGTTGCCTTTTTTCCTAAATACAAGCAATTAAAGTCTCTGTCTCCACCAAGCAGCCTTGACTTCAAAGACAGTGTAGGCATATTCTCTGTGTATATGTTTAATTAATTGTTCTATTTATAGATTCTATTAAGAACCCTCATGGTATTTATAAAGAAGAATTTCTAGCAACTGGTAAACATACCTTAACAGCCAGTTAATGATTAACAATGTATGGCCTTTTCCTAGGAGCTTCCTGGGTACCTTCCTAGGACCATAACATTTCATTTACTCTCTGCAACGTTACTGTATCTGTGCCTCGCGAAAACAGTTTCTTCTCTGAGGAAAGGAAGATGAACAGCAAAAGCACCTCCAGACTCTGCAGCCGTTTTCTCTCTTGGAGTCTGGGATGCCTGGAAAAAGGTGGATGAGCTGTCAGGTACACCCTACTCTTCTGAAAGAGCAGCATTAAGTGCCATAGCTAAATGGATGTTGAGAGTAAATTGCATGTGATTTTAAGTGGATGTTTTAGAGAGAAACAAAGGTGCTGCTAACTGAATAATTAAGGGAAGGAAAGTGAAGTTACAAGGAAAGCAGTTGTTTATACAGGAGAGAAAAAAGATAAGTTATCTCCTAAGGAACATTGAAGGGATTGTGGGGAAAGGACCAAGATAGGTGAGATTATAAATGTCCATAAGAATAATATCACTCCTGAGTCCATGATTTTGGTTTCCAACAGAAGCAGAAAAATTCTTGTGTATCTGACAGCTTGTCTACTCTTCAGGTGCATTTGTTGATCTAAGGAAAGATATTCCCTTCTTCTGACTCTGGCTCAATCCTGTCCCAAGGCTGTGGTGGCATTATCAATAAGATTAGACATATCCTTCTGCCCAGTGGGGAAGCTGGCAGGTTCTTTTCATGCCTCTCCTAAGACACTGAGCGTGTGCAGCTCAAGTTCATGCCATATTAGCCTTAAAGGTTCATATTTCCCCTCTGAAGCCTTGCAAACCCCAGGGAGGGTGTGTGTGCCCCGTTTGAACGTGGTGTCCCGTATCAATGTGATGCTAAGGGGGGTGTGTTCATTTAGACTGGGCACAGACAGACAGACAGACCTACTGGCAGGCTCTCCTGCAGGCCTCTTTATTAGCCATTGAAAAAGCCATACCAAAAATCCCCAACACATTGACTTTGATGAACATTTTCCTCCTAGGGAAGAGCTTTAGACCCTTTTAGAAGTGCTTTTCCATCTTACTCCGTATTGCGTATAAAATTGAAAATGTATGTTTTTCGATCAGTCCTTCACAACATGCCGTTAATTGTTTGAAGTAAAGTAGCATTTTCTTTTGCGGAGTGAAGAAGGCAAATGTCACTTCGCCCCAGGATGCTTATGCTAAGTGCAAGATGTGGTGCAGAAATGTGATCTGTGCTGCCAGGAGCTCAGTGAAGTGTTATATTTTCAAAAACTGTATCTTGCTGGTGTAGACATTATGTGAATATCATTGCATATGTGTGAGACTAGACAGATAGGAGATAAAGCTGTCCTAGCTATACCCATGTCTTAGCTTAAAAATAAAATTATTGTATTGATCTGCTCTCACAGGAAAAATGTACATGGTTTTTGAAGTATTCCTAGTGAATACGCTATAAATCTCATTTTCTGTTCTTTCTGTCTGCCCTTAGGCAGAGACAGAAATCAATCGTTTTCATCATTCCAATGTTGTATAATTTCATAATTCATGATGTATGATTTATTCAAATACACACAGAACTTTTGTTTATCAACTTGAATGCAAACAAAACTAATAACTTCTGCCGCTTTTATCTTCATTGTAAACCAGTCGAGCCAAACATAGGAAGTCATTTAGAAACACTGCAGGTGTTCTTAGTCTTTTGAATTCTCTGGTGGATATACCAAATTATGAAGTCGCTGTCCTGGCCTGTACAGGCCTGTTGTACCAGTCCGTCTTGACCAAAAATCCAAATACGTACTGAGCATTCAGTTCACTAAAGAGTTTTGCCTGAAAGAAGGTAACACAAACTTACCTTAACAAACCCTTTTATTCCTCTGGCTCTAAATAGCCTCATGTTTCAATACTGCTCAGTGCTCTGCAGAGACTATGACAAGATTTATAACTAACATTTTTAATGTAATCTTACCTAATGCTTATTTCCATGTTCTGGGCTGTCTTCAGCTGGTATGTAATTAATTCTCACTGTGTAATTAATTCTCACTACCTCTGGAGGAAGGGGCAACTGAGGTAAAACGTAAGGAGAGCCCAGAGAAGAAGGTGTCACCAAAAAACCCTGGGTGTTGGTGTCACGTGCTACATGTGGCATTAGGTCAGCACAAGGGACAGGAGGAAGGCTTTTCATTTTCAGTCCTTTGGGGTGTTGTTTTTCAGGACGCAATTTCTGAGTGAGAAAACTCAGTACGTTTTTGCACCTCAGAATACCTAAGGCACTTGACCCCTGAACATCTTAAAATTGGTGTTGCCGTGGATCTTGTGACTGGTGTGTTTGTATTTGGTCCCATGGAACAACCTCAGTGTGAGCAATGTGGTGCTGGAGCTAACAGGTTTGGGGGGTCGTTCACCTCACCTCTGAAATGCAGAGGGCTCTACCATCTAGCAGGATCTCTCAGGGTCATTTTATTTGTTTGTTATTTAGCTGGAAATACGAAAGGTCTTATCTCTCCACTTCATTTGTAAGTGGAGCAGGAGCACATTTGGATGTGCTTCTTCACTCTCCTAGGACCTCCTTGTAGAATGTGTTTTGCTTTCAACATCAGCAATATCTTGCTATGCATCATATACACATCAAACTTCTGGGAATATAATTGATATAGCAATTTTTACTGAATAATTACAATATCTATTACTGGTTTACTGTGTAAAATGTACTTTAAACATCTCTCATAGACACTGATAAGCAACTGTTTTTGCTAATATAATCACAGGTTAATTTTTTCTTTTATACATGGTATTTTATTCTGTTAAGTGCTGGTAGTTCTTGTCCAATTTTTGTTTTGTTTGCATCCAAAGTCTTTTTAGATAACTGCTATCCTAATGTTACTTGAAAAGACTGAGATGTCTGTTTATAGGTGAGGCAACACATATTCCTCAACTGAGAAACAAGATTGATGCTATCCCTTTATGTATAACGTTATTAATGAGGGGGGGAAAAAAAGTGCTTGCATTTTATTTGCCATGTTCTGCTATTGCTTCTGCTAGCACTGAATTCTGCTCGGTGTGGGATGGTTGTGGCCCGTGATTGTGTGAGAGAGGAGGTACCTGTGGCAGCCCCAGGCTGTCAGAATTCCAGGGAACAGAAGGTGTTCAGAGTGCCCCATGAGCAGTCAGCATTACTGCTCAGCTGCAGCTTGTCCCTGGAATTGCGCAGGAACTGCTCTGTGGCCTGGCTGCCTCAGGAGGCCCCCATGGCATTCCAAAGGCACCGGGCCAGGCGTCAGGGAGCTCCTTGGGAACCTCTCTTCTCATGGGCTGCATCCTCAAATGCCAGGCACAGGGCAGGCAGGGAGTGGGGGGGGACAGGGAGAAACCAGAGTGCCTCCCTTGGCCAGCCCTCTCTCTCCGCAGCTCAGTCCTGCTCAGCTCTGCCCATCACAGCACGTTTGCAGTTCCACCGCAGCTTCAGCTCCTGTCACAGTACCAGCTTTTGGAAATGCCATAGCGTTCCAGGTCACTTAATGAGTCGTAAACAAAGAGGTGCTGCCTTGTAGGATGCAGTTTTTGAATGGCAACAGCCTCCTCCAGGTTTAAAAACTTAATGAATCACTTGGTAAAATTAAATCCATTTATGAGTGAAAATAATACTGTATCTAATGCAAACATTGTACCGTTTTTTCACAAACAGAGTAGAAGTATTTTATTACTGTGGGTGGAGAAAATATAATGTTTTTTCAACTTGTGTTCGAATGGAAACACAAAGGGAAGATAAAACCAGGAATGAACTCATGCTGTATGCTCCCTTTAATCAGCTTAAAATCAATTACATGATGTCTTTCAGTACTTAACAGCCACTGCTGGTACTGAAATGAGTAAGAGTTGTGATTGTGTGAGTGGTACCAAGGCCATGACAAGAACAGTAGATGAAGGCTGATTTAGTGTTTTAACTGCAATACCCAAATTATAATATCTGGTCATTTAGGTGTAATAACAGCTTTAGTTTAAAAGATATGCCAGATTAGGGGTAAAATTTGTATCCAGTGGAATCCTGTTAAATACTTTACAGGTTTTTGTGCCTGAGCTTGGCTACATGGCACCTGCAGCAGTGGAACAGCAGATTCTCTGATAGGTATCATCATGCTGCTTCTGTTTATTGCAACTTCTTTTTACCTCTCCTTTCATACTTGTTACAAAAGTGGTCTGCAGGGATTCCTTCTATAACTACCTAACTTCTGTAATATGACATTGAAGGCTAAATAGAAACTGCTTATTTACATACTCAGTTTGGAATCTGTGTCTTTGGTTGTTTCGGTTTTTTGGGTTTTTTTTCAATTTTCCATCTTTCCAGTTATAAATATTAAAAAAAGGAGTAATTCTGTAGTAATAGGTTTTACTTTATCTGTTATGAGTTTCAGGATGTAGAAAGGCATACTTAGGAGAAGTAAAGTTCTTGAACACACTGAAAGGAAGACCTATGAGTTTTCTATTTGAGAATGTTATACCATAGTAGAATATCGGAAGGGTATTTTTAATAGCACAGGCTAAAATTAATATTTGTATAGCCTTTCTTTTCTACCTGTACCAAATATATTGTTTGTTATATACGCCGTAGGTTTCATGTGTGTATGTTTATATAAGTGTGCCCATACTGCATAGTGAACAGAAGATCTAGAGAGATATAGAAAGATGTTTGAGGGGAACAAAACCCATATTCTTGACGCTTTTGGAGAAGGGAGTGGGTTCAGTGGGCAGTCAGTTGGTAGAAGGTTAGGAGAGAGGATAAACCAGTCTGGTTTTGTGGTGATCAGGGTGTTGGATGGGTGCTCAGGAAGAGGGACAGGCAGCGATCGCAGCGGGAGGGGACAGGGTTCAGCTGAGGCTGAGGAGCACTTTGCTGTCTGGGTGTGGGTGGCTCTCAGTCTCCCTGTTGGTGCAGCCCCAGGAAGGAGCCTTTCCACCTTCCCAGACCCAGGAATGCTGTGCCATGTCCTTCTTCACCTGCTGCAGCCTTGCCACATGCCCCAGCCTCTCCTGGGGCCCCTCAGTGCTGGTGTTTGTCGTGGTCAGTGGGTGCAGGAGAGAGCTGCCTGTTCATAAGTACAGCCCTTACACTGTAAAGTCAGGCCAAGTTCTCATTTGATTAAGCGGAGGAAGAATCATGGCATTCAGAGGGTGGATTAATGCACAGAAACTGAAACCAGAGCTCTTGAATGTCCCTAAAATGTAAGCCTGGGCTTCAGAAGATTTGGTTTCAGCACGTGTATCTTCACGTGTTGCCTTAGGCAATTTATTTCAGTGCTTGGCATCTTGTCTCCTACTTTTGTCAAATGGAAATAACACATCTTTTCATGTTTGCATCTCATCCTTTGCTTTGTCATAATAGTCTTGGGGACTCTCTCATCCCTTGCTGCAGAATAATCCCTGCAGCATAATGTGATTGTCATCTTTGTGTTCAGACAGTGATAATCGTCGTGGTACTTTGGTAATAATTTCTGCCCCTGCAATTCTGTTATTTGTGTAGGGCTCCTGGAACCTGACCGTCCTTATAAAACATCATAAATTTTATAACAGCATTAGCTCTGTAAGGCAAATGTGTAATGGATTTTTGGAAATCTAAACAAATTAAATGTTGTGACTTTCCAGATTGTAGCATTAGCAACTTTTTTTGTCTATTTATTTTTCTTCTCTTGACTAGGGCAGTAGACATTTGTTCCTTAGTGCTGCTTTCTAAAGTTAAAATACAAGAGTTTTTAATACTAAATTAAAATTGTTCAGTGGTAAGAATACCACATTTACTTCCCGTTGGAAGACACTTCAATCATTTTTCTTGCCAGTGTTCTTGGGGGTGTATAGCAAATATTTAACTGTTTTAATCAGGTGTTGCATTTACCAAATCATAATACAAGCTCTACTTAAAAAAATACTCACTATAAATACTGTAAATATAAGCATAAATTTAAAATAGTACATTATAAATATAATACAGTGGATCTATAGAAAGAAAAGTGAATTCACTGTAGCTTTTCTTCCCACATATAGGCCATGACTCCCACTGGGAGTCTCCTTGGCCTGTGTCCAGTTTTGGACTGCCCTGTACAAGTAGGGCTTTGATGTAACTGAGTGAGCCTGGCTGAGGGTTATTAGTGCAGGCAGAGATCTGAAAAATGCAATACTTGAGCAGAACCTTGGTCAGCCTTAAGAATGTAAGGGAGGACACGCTTCTGTTTTCAGCTACCTAACAGGACAGTCTAGAGAACACAGAGACAGGTTCTTCCCAGAAGGGCTCGGTGGTGGGGGGAAAAGGGCAACGGAGATAGGAAATTCCGATCAGATTTTAAAAAATTATTGCCAGTATGAGGGTGACCAGGTACTGGAAGAAGCTTTCCAGAGAGGTGGCGGTGGTGAGTTGAACTCTTGAGGGTTCAATTGCCTGGATGCATCCCTGAGCAACCTCGTCTCAGTGGGCCCTGCTTGGCACATGAGGTTGGACTAAATGGCTTCTGGAGGCCCTTCCAAACTCTGTGATTCTGTGATACATATATGAAATTTGTTGAGTTCAATGAGGTAATAAACCAATACTTTTAGAAAGCTCAATTGAAGCCAGAATAAAAGGAATAAACCCAATAGGGAAGGTCTGTGTTACCTACATTGTTTTAAGTAGGCCATAGAATCAGAGTTAATAATAAATCAAAGGAGAGTTTATCCATGGATACCAAAATTTACTGAAAAAAAGCAGCAGAAACATGTGGGTTTCTCCCTGGGGCTCAAAACGTCATGTCTTTCCCATCATGTGTAGAAAGAATGATGTATATCTGGGCAGTTAAAACCTGTATTTAAGCATATAATTTGGAAAACCTCAGTCAAAGATTGCTGCTCATTTATTAAATGAGTTTCCTGGCACTCCCATCTTCCTTCTGTAGAAAGCTGTTTCCTGAATGTAAAAATGCTGTCTTTGATATAATGTGATGGTTTAGTTCTGTTGACTGAAAAATATCAGAGCTCCCTATACATTCTTCAGAATTTCACAGCCATTAAATGTTCAAAATATTCTTTTATCAACCGCCCATGTAATGGCGTTAGTTATCTGTATAGTGATAGATGGATATGCAAACCCATTTTGTAAGTATTCTTGTGAAATTTCATTTTGAGAAAGTCTTTGTAGAATGCTCAACATAAGAATACCATTATTTAAAAAAAAAAAAGATAAATGCACAGAAGCTGCAATCTTTGGTATCAGTAAAACTGCATCCTAAATGTGCTTTGCAATAGCCCAATTTTAAATCTTTCAATATTTTTGCATTTTGTTCCAAATATAAAAAATAAACTGAAAACTAAACAGATTTTATAGCCCAATTCCATTATTTAAAATCACTCTGGGCTCTGATGCTGAAAGCTACAATTCTGTCTGGAATCAAATTGTAAAGATGAGTTATAATTCCCTAATGGAAACACTGGCTAATCTCAGAGTATATAGATGCTAATGGTGCCATGTAATGCATTAGCAAACATGTTACTGATAAATAGGAATGAAATTTGATTGGGCAGTCTCAAGGATCAGCTCAGAAAAGATCTCAATTATAAACTGTTGCAGAAGGAGCTAATTAGGTTTTTCTCTCACAAAAGTCTCTGAGCCATGTGCAAGGGAAGAGGAAAAGGGACTGTGAGCCTTTTGCTTTTGAAGAAATGGCCAAACAAGGTCTCTGCATCAAAGTTCAGAAATCCCTGTGATGCCAATGGCATAGGAGGAATCCTCAGCCTCTGAAGTTGCCAGTGTTTTGTTGGCTGAAGGCAGCATTTATCTCTCACCTCTAAATCTCAGCCAGGCAGCAAAGCTCGGGCTTTGCTGGTCCCCGTGGCTGCTTCAGGTGGCATCCACAGAACGGCACCGACGGTCACAGCGCCACATCTGCTCTCACCTCTGCTCTCCTCCACCAGGGAGGATCAGACTCTTCCCCCACGCACTCTCCAAAGGCAGACTTCCCTGGCTGTATTGTCTCACAGGTAAAAATGCAAATAATCATTCTGGCTCTCTGAAAAATGGAATAACAGCTCCCATGCTACCTGAACATATGAATGGCATAAGCATGGCTGCTGATGCACAGCAAAAGGATGATGAAGCTGGAAAAAATTCTTCATTACATCAGGTATCTTTTTATAGGACACACAACATTACAGGCAAAGCACGGTGGCTTGCCATGGGTATAGCCTGGTTATGTTTAACTTGCCACTTAAAGCACAGTTTTAAATATTTTCTTATTTTTTTTAAGATTATGTAATATGTGCACATTTTATACTTACACGAGTGGCTTTTTGGGGAATAATCTGCTTAGAAGTGAAGTGTTATTACAATTAAAATTATAAGTTTGTGTATCAGATTTTAATTATTTCTGATCTAAACATTGTTAAGTTTAGAATAAAAAAAACAATGGCCAGTATTTATTGCAGGTTAGAAAAAAAAATTATTATTGGAAAGAACTGTAAACTATATTGGCTCTAAAAGAAAAAAAGGAGTTTTAAACCAGAATATTTATATAAAGTCAGAGAAATATGTGCATGCTTTCTACAGCAGAGTTGGACTGCCATCCCAAGCAGGTTCAGAGCTGTACCCCACCTCAGGTCTTGCCTGTGGATGGGCTGAATTCCATGTAGCTGTGCAGGCAGGCTTGGAGTAGCCAGCTGTGGGGAATTCTCCCGAAGGCAAAGTTGCTTTGTAGTCCCAGTATGCTCTGGCACTGGTAAAAGCTGTTAAACTCAAAATTAAATCATTTCAGTAAGGTGCTACATGATCCTGGCTGATCAGTGAGAGATAGTTCTTTCATTTTCAGATGGACTTTGATACCTGTGTCCTGAAAAATAAGAGCTCTCCTATTTCCTTGTCAGTGTCAGTCACTTGGTTTTACAAACCCAGCCTTTTCCCTTAGTCTTTTCCAAATTCCTTAACCTTTTTTTTTTATTTTTTAAGCTTGTAGTGAAGGGAGGGTTTTGCAAGACAGTAAACATTTCTGTTGAGAGCAGATTCCTTTTGAAATCACTATTTTACAGCAAAACTGACCCAGAAGTGACTTGGTGAAGTTAATGCCAAGCAGATTCACTGTTCTGGTTGCAATTATGTGCATGGTGTATCGCTACTGACATTCACTAGAAATTTTGATGTCTTGCTGTGTACAAATCAGTTTCACCTCTAGCAAAAGAATTTCAATTTGCTTGAGGATAAAATACTGAGCCTGAAAACCCTGTCATAGTAGGTGTTTTCTTGTGCTAGGTCCAGTGATGAATCCTGCAAAGAGTTCTTGTGAGTATCCAGGTTTCCAGTTGTTTTTCCAGCATGGAGCTGGATAATATGAACAGGAAAGAGAATTTAGTTTTTCCAATTTAGTTTTTTTCTGCTGAATCTTTGTATGTAAGAGCACTGTATAAGTATTTCCCTGGAAATCTGATAGTTGGCTTCCTTCAAGCAAATACATAATTAATATACACCTGTGTTAGGTATAAATAGTGCCAAACAGCCTCATGTAGCATTGATCTGCATGTTGTTAACCCCCACGTGCCAGTGGTTTTATTCCCCTCTGCTTAGGATGGACACTATTAAAACAAATCATCATAATTTGTGGCTTCATTTTTCTATAGAAAAGTAATCTTCTCTGTTTGGAAGTTTAGGTGTGATGTTTCTACCACTGAGCCTGTTTCAGTCCTCTTCTTTAAAGTGTGATATACTGGAATGGAGAAGGAAAACAGGAGAGGGATAGGTAAGACCATGAGGGCACTCTGCAGCCTCGAGAAAAAGACTTGGAAGACTGTCAGTGTGAGCAGGGGAATTGCAGGTTCCTGATCTCCAAAGCCACCCTTGATCTTGGTGCAGCCTGCAATTTGGCTTGTATTTCCTTCCTTACTTTATCCTTACTCTTTTTTTTTGCTCTTTGTCATTTCCAGCAATAGGGACGTAAATCTGTAGTAATATGGAAATCCTATGTTAGGAGTTTTAGTTTTGACTTTCCTTGACTTTCCTGAGGACTTCTTAGTTGAGAAGAAGAAAAAAGACAAATTTCACTCCTCAGATGCTAAAGATATTCAAAATAGGAAGAAAAAAATTTATATCAGGGACCAGTAAAAAGGACCTATACCTATTCAGCTGCATCAGTTCTGATGACCAGATATAAGAAGAACATTAAAGACTAAGAAATTTAGGCTATGTGAGTAAATCCTAAATCTCAGGATTTTTTCACATTGGCATTGGCAAGGCTTTAAAAGGCAGTTCTAGAGTCACCGGAGAATTGACTGATCAAGAAAGACGTTAGTTTTTCAGATGAAATGTTCGTAAGAGTCTGAACAGCAGAGCATGTGTGTGGTGGCAGGTAAGAGGCAGCTGTGGTGGTAACGAGGGCTGACAGCAGAAGGATCAATCTGGAGTGTTCCAGAAGATAAAGGGCAAAGATGAGAAAGAGGAGAATCAGTGTGAGGTGCCAGAAGCCAGCAAAATTGGAGCCCTTTCTCACGCCTGCTTCAGCAGCAGGAGAGCAGGAGCAGGAGGAGAGTTGGGTCTCGGGCTGCGATGGTGCCATGGTGTCAGTAACTGGAAGGACAGCTTGTCAGAGGTGATAGGACAAACTCTATCATTTTACACAGGGAGGGAGGATTGGGAAAGATGGATGTGAAAAGTGTCTGACAGGGTGAAAAGAGAAAGCTAGTGAAGCTGAATTGAAATAGGTGATAAGCAAAAGGAAATAATTGAAGAGTGAAAGAGTTTTGCAGCAAAAGAGTAATGGTACCCCGAATGGATGGAAATTTTGGAAGAAATTTTCAAAAGGGATGTAAAAGTGAGGGCAGAATACCTGACCTTGCAGGGTCTCTGTAGAAAATGAAGACTCTTTGTAAGACTGAAAGTACAGAGTTCTGCAAAGGATGAGAGGAGCCAGAAGCCATCAAGTGGTAGGGAAGAATGGAGGGGGACCAAGAGGAAAGGCTGGAGCTGAGGTGGCCCAAAGCTGGGCTTCAAGCTGGACCCAAAGATTCTGCAGTGGGGTGAGACAGAGAGCTGGGAGCACAGGGCAGGAGGGGAAATGCAATGGTGGTGTTGCAGGTTGTCTGCTTGGACCAGACAGTGACTGCAACTTGAATAAGGCTCTAGAGATCTATTTTCCAAAAAAAAATTTTCCCTAGGGTGTATTTATAGACCAGAAATGGAGTGCAGTTGGTGTTAATTAGACCTGCTGAAGACAGTAGTCTTCCTCTGAGCTGTGTTGTGTTTTCAAATTATTTCCACAGAAGTTTCTTTCTCTCCTCTGATATTGGTTTTGCATTGGAAAATTTGCATCAGGAATCTGACTCCTGGCACCCAATCATTATCCTAGATAGACAGAAATTAGTTTTAAAATGTGAATTGCTCTATGCATAGAATATCTTCAACTAATAAGTGTTCTCTTAAATTTCTTCCGTTTTGTTTCTTCAGTTCATTTTAAGTGTCATTTCTTCAATACATATGACATTTAATATGAAGCATTTCATCTACTAGAAATACATCCGAGTTTTCAGCTCAAGAGTCCAATTAGGAAAATGCTCCCATGTGCATGCATTTTCCTTTATTGAACTTCGAGTTCCCTGCAATGTCAGGTACTATGCAAGTTTAAAATCAAGGCTTTTGCAAAAGAAGTGTTTCTAATGTAAAATATCACCTTGCCTCCTCACTGTGCTTCCCCACCTTCAAAAAAATGAGATGCAACAAGCTGTCTTTCAGTTACTATATTGTTCGACTTTTGCTTAGTGCCTTTTTTTACAGTTGTTTGCGTATGCATCCTAAATGTCTGTATGTTGATAAAAGTGTTGATATCCTTCTGCTTCAATGTTTCAAAGTTCTGTGAGAACTTAAATAGGGTAATGGCAATTAAATATGTAATTCTGCTTAATGTATTTGTAAAAAATCTCCTTTGTTGTTTGTTATTTTACTGTTTGAAGTTGGTATACTTGTGTAAATGACAGGTGCTGAGCAGTAATGAACAAAGATCAGGCTTTCTCCTGAGGATGCTGTGATACAAATTAAGCAAGAAAGAACTCCATGTTGTGCAAACACTCCTGTCACAACCTGTTGGTTTCTCTGAAGCTGTTCAGGCCGTTTCTCAGGAGCTGGTGGGTCTCATGGGTAGGGTTCTGCTTTCCATGTTATTTTATGGGGTGTTATGCTATCTGGAATATTGTGTTTTAAACTAAAAAGTAAATGTGTGTGTGACTTTTTATGGATGGATGAATGCAAAAATTTTCAGTAGAGGAATCTTTGTTTCCAGAGGCATCAGCCTGCAGCGTCACTCCCATGCCTTTGATCCTGTGAGCAGTGTGAGCAGGAGACAGTTTATGGAAGGATGGCTTTGCACTTGGGAAGGGAGAAAAGTGAAAGGATGGTGATTAGTTTATATGCAGTACAACATTTTATGAAGCTTTGATTTTGAAAAACATTCCTCAAAGTTTAGTTTTCTTGTCCACCTTGTTTCACTGAGTGATGTATTTTCTGCAGAAACACAAATCTCCAACAAGCCCACAAGTGGAAAAACTGCATCCATGGTGCATAAGGTCTGGGATTAGGAGGCTTCATCCTGAGGTAATTTAAGGATCTTAACACCAGGATTTAGGATGTAGCAGTTAGAGAGGGCATGAACAGAAGACCAGAGAGAGGCCAGCTCTGAAGCCCTTCTTTAGAAATAAAGAGTGCATTTACTGCAAATATTTCAACTGTATTTAGTTGAATTCAGAAGTTCAACTTTAAATCCATATTGACTGCTGTTCATAAAGGTAAGATGTTTCAAGCCCACAGTTGGCTGAGAGTCTGGGCATGCAGTAGGGCCAGGGATAAGGGAGCTGTTGTCTGGCTCCTCGTTTCCCTGAAGAACTGCAGCTTACAGATGAATATGGATTTCAGGAGGGGTCACCCCCTGAGGCTTCAGTTCATTGCTGTGGCACTGGGCTTTGTACTGCTCAGTCCTGTGATGCCAGGCTGGAGCATGGAGCTCTCTCACAGATAAACAGATAAATGACATGATTGTGAGCAGCTCCCATTTGGTCAGGGGCAGCCATTGCCTCACTCACAGCTCCAGCAATTTATTGCAGGCAACTTTTGTGGACACTGCAGTCATCTTTCAATGATTATAATTGTCCTCACATATTTAACTGCATTTTCCCCATGTAATTTCTTAAATCATTTTTAACTCACTTTATTAAAAGCTGAAAGTTAAACATCATATACTAAATAGCTATAAAATAAAACCATTGAACTTATGTAGAAGGTTTAAAATGACTTTATTGAACTTCTACTAGTCCCTATCTATTTGGCAATAGGTCCATGTAGAATTCACCATACTTACCTATTTCTGTCATTCACTTGTAGACTTACTGATTTATACTTCAAAAATCAGAGTATGATATAAATCTGTGATAATACAGTAAAAAAAAAATTAAAACCAATTTATATCCAGTAAAACTTTTTAATGCATACTTATTCAGAGGACAGCTTGGTGACCAGCCATTTAGATCTGTATGTGTTCTTTCTATTAATTAAAATTATAATCCTTCCTAACACTGCATCATTGAGGTGAGGTATATAAATTGGAGACAGTTCCAAGCAAGCCTACATTTCCAAAGAGAGGCCATGGTGATTTTATAATACCTTGGGCATTCTGAAGCCTTTCTAGTGGTTGCCAGCTGCTCAGGACTTTCAGCAATTTGGCTTAAGGCAGACAACTTCGTGGCACCAAAAGTTCAGAGCATGTTTAAACAGTCTGAAATTGCAGTGATGGAGATAACAGAACAGTGTAGAGACCACTTAAGCTATTCAGACGCAGACAGGAGTGAGTGCCAAATGAATCAGAATGGAATTTGATTTTACTTGTTACTCTGGGAATGATAATGGAGCTGAAGCAGATTTCCGTGGGCCAGGTGCATTTAGTGTACATGTGCTGGTGATGTTTTCACGTGCAGCAGCCCCTCTGCTGGCAGCCTGTAGTTGCAAGGACACTCTTTGTGGTTCCTCTGCAGCTCGCTACCATCGGGGTCGTGCTTTGCTCCCTGCTGGGCTGCTTCATGGAGAGCTTCTGCTCAGGAATGATGCTAACAGTTGTTCCAGACAGAATGATTAATCTGTCTTGCAGGATCTCTGCTTGTAGCACTCTCCCTGTTTTATTTTTCAGTAAGGAAAATGTCTGATCTGACACATTGGCTGCTTCATACTTCTGTGCTCCGTTGCTTCCCCACTGGTTCTTGCCTGCATTTGGTGTTCCGTGGAGGTCTTGGGAAGCTCAGGGGCTCAGCTCTCTCAAGCAAGCTGGAGCATTTCCATCCACGTCCAGTATCTTGAGTTTTCATTAGAGTGGGAGACCACTTCAGTTTCTGATTTTCTGTTTGCTTACATGTCTGTCTGCTCAGGCTGCAGACGGAGATATCTTTTACTGCCATTTGTATAGAGCTGTGAGAACAGTGTATTTGAAGGGAGGGAAAGTGAAATAAGTGCAAGTATAGTCTATTGTACATTTGGGAGCCTTAGCTGATGCCTGTGAAAACAAAAAGTAAGGAAGCAGGTGAACTTGTCTTCCTGAGACCAAGCCATCCCTCCCTCTGGAAAGGAATCAGAGACAGGAGGTGGGATTTCTGAGGAAGGTAGCTGGGTGATGGCTTAGAGAAAGCAGACAAAGCTTGATTTTTTTTTTTAGTGAGCCAACAGAGATCACAGTCTTTCAAAACTCTGTGAATAAGGCTGCAGAGATGTTGTTGTGTTTGAGGTTTTTCCTTGCTTCTACATGTTGAAACCTTGTCAAACATTTTTTCCTCCAATCCCGCTATGTGAGTATTTATTTGCAAAGTTGTAGTTGTACCAAACAATTCTTCTTAATGGAAACTGGAAATATCACAGCATTATGGGTGATGTGTACCCTGAACCTCCTATGTTACCAAAGTTAATTAAGATGCAAGGCAAGTAGAACTTAACATCCAGTTCCACAGTGTTTGTGTTGGTACCAACAAAGTGTTTCCAGGTTTGTGCACTGTCAAATATCCTGATGTATTGATTATACAATAATCATTAAAAAATATGGGAGCACTGAGACATGATTTCTGATATTTTCTCTAGCATGCAACACAAGATGGCTGACAGTGATTAGCCATTGTTAGTGTATAACTCCTTAAATACCTAAATGAAAAAAAAAAACAACCCCAAAACCAGATGAAAAAGATCTGTAAGAAAAGATGCATGCACAATCCTAACTTGACAACAATTGAGGGGTTGATAGTGTCTTGATTCTCATCCTTGCAGCTGTTCCTTTATCTTCAGCAATACATTGAGTAGTGGGCATCAATTGACAAAATAAATGATGCTGACTTGTGATTAATTTGAATCAGATTTGCATTTGAAAGACATCAAAATCTTGTGGAAAAACTGGATGAAAGACTCAAGATCTTAACAGGATTGAACTTTAAATAGAAGAAAGTAAATTTGTAAGTACTGGAATTTGACACTATAAAAAGACAGCAATAAATTCCTATTGTTTGTAAGAAGAGAGATGGAAATATTCAGTAGTACTGCATAAATTACTTTTCCTGTGAGTTTCTTAGTATCTACCCTTTTCATTCTTTTAAATTGACTTTCAGTAAATTATCCAAACTAAAGAACGAGCCTCTTCAATTTCTTGAGAACTCTGCTGTTGGTTTCTGTGGCTCAGGACTGTAGTGCATGATTTATGATTCTGGTTTTAAAATAATCAGAGAAAATGCACCATTTTCATTTTTGTCTCTTTAAAATTTAGTATTGGTTTTAGTAGCTCAAATCCATCTCTAAGCTTATAGAAATTGTTTCTAAAGCAAACTTGTTTGCCTTGAAGCTTCTCTCAGTTCTTTCCACTTTCGTTCAAACAATTTATTTACCTTGACCTAAGGTAGCTGTCATTTCTACAAGATTCTGCACTTGATGCTTCAAAGAATGAACTCTGTAGTAAATCTGTAAGAAAATAATTGGGTTTGGAGTTTCATTTTTGGCTAAACACATAAAGTTGAAATATATTTCTGCCTAGGCATTGCCTTTTGACTAGCACAATGTGATGCAGTGATTTCTGTCTGACTGGTGCATACTGGCCTCCACATAAATTTAATTTGCGTTGTGATGCTGAGGTCTCTAGTCTGAAAGCTGAGGTTTCTGTAGCTACAGATATGTTATATTAAAAAAAAAAAGAGGCCAAATTATGTCCTCATTCACATTTAGGAGATCTGTCAGATGTCACGTGACTTGGAGTATGTAACTTGTGAAAGAACTGGCATTTAATGGAAGACAAAATATAAATACATAATTGCTCCTCAGTTTTTAATGGAGCTCCCAGACATGGAGGAAATTGTGTTACAAAAAGTACCTCTGGTAGAGCCACCTGGTGATACCATTAACGTTCAAGTTCAGGATTCCCCCTCCCAAGGAAGATGGAAAAAAAGAATGTAAAGCCCTGCCACGATCAGGCTGGTGTGCAAGACTCCTTTTCTGCAAAGCTTTCCCCAGTAAGTGGAGCAGAAGAATGACCCTGCAGGGTGCCCAGGGCTGCAGACAGGCAACCAAACCACAGAGTAAGGCAGATTGGATTGTCCCTCTTGGAAGGATTTCACAGTCGTGTGTATCGGGCTGTAACAGCAACTGCATTCAGCAGCCCTAAGAGATAAGAGATTGATAATGAAATGGTGAAAGGGATTGCAAAAGTGTGCAGACATTTAACATCACTGTCATTATGCATGAAAATTTTTGCCGTTATCTTCTGTGCAGTGATTTAAGAGCTATTTTCCATCCATCAGCTCCAGTCTCAAAGGGTTTACAGTATAAAACATCTTATGTGACAAATATAGGTAAATAACCACTTTGGTATTGCCTGTAATATTTGAAAATCATAATATACTGAATTCAAAAGAGGTTGTCATTTGAATGTAAACAGCCTAATTAATCGATATTTCTCATATAGAGCACCGTATAGGACTAGCTTTTCAGACAAAAATTTTCAAGCTCTGGCTGCACACCTTTATGTTATTTTGTACTTTCTCTACATTGTGTGGTTTGAAATACACATGCTTCTTGGAGGGTTTTTTTGTTGTCTGTGCAAAGTGTATAACTGAGAGACAAATACAGGGTGTTCCTATGGTTAAGGAAAATGGGCTGTTTTTGCTAAGTACAGGTCTGCTGTTGGAAATAACTAGAAGGAAGGTGTGTGTCCTCAGCGTTATCTTCTTTTCTATTGCTGTTGTGAAGTCGCATCAAAGAGTGACCTTTATACTTTCATCTGCTGCGCATTTGGGAAAAAGCCGTCTCTCATGCTGCTGTAACGCAGGGAAGCTCACGATCCTGAGAGATGCACAAAGGCAAATGCTTGAGTTTCCTCTTGAGCCCCATCCATCCGCCACTGCTTTCCAGAGGATGTCACTGCCAGTCAAACACAAAGCGCCATGAAGCCGGCGGTGCCGGGGCTCAGCTTTTGATGCGCTGCTTTCTGTGAAGGCGCTCAGTAAACTGCCAGGCTGGATCAAAACCCTCACAGAGCCCCAGCACTGCTCCGGCTCCAGAGGAGCTTTCACCGCCCCAAAAATAGGAGCCAGAGTGGTGTTAGTGGCACACCCAGAGGGTATCCCTCCGTGGAAAATGGCATTAATGAACAGCAAGCCCAGGCCTGAGGGGTGTGTTCAGAGCTGTGCCCACACATGGCCGTTCCCACCCCTCTGCTGTTTGCCAGGAGAATTTGGACTGCTTCGAGGGGATTTGCTAAAAAAGCCACTTCTGTTCAGGGCTGTGCCGCGGCGTTCTGAGTCATTGCAAGGCAGCGGGCCCTGTGCTTGTCAGACTTCGCTCTTGATAGGTATTGCAAGGCCTACACACATTTTATCTCGTCTCTAGGATGTAAAGAGACACAGACCTTTTATTGGCATGGAGAATAATTTCCTTCCTTCATGTCTGCATAAATGGTGGTTTATTTTAGTTTTGTCTCTGAAGTTATGAGCATGGTAATGTCTTTCCTTTCTTTTTTTTTGCCTGATTCTGAATGAATGTCCATCTTCTTGTCTTCAGAAAATGTTTTATTTTAAAATTTCAACTTAAATTCTGCCCTTCCTTCCTTTGAAGTCTTTATGCTCTTGAGCAGCTCAGACCTTTCCTGTTTAGCCTTTTTCCATCTGGTAGATTTTTACAATTCACTGAAGATTTCTATAGCTGTTTGATGAATTTAGTGCATTCTAGAACTTATGTGGCAGAACACATTCCTCAGAATGTACCTTTTGAAGCATTCCATATGATCCAGTTTAGCATCTCTGTCTTCCTTTACTTATATCTTTTCCTTTAAGTTAGCCATGGATTTTATTATCCACACACATTTATAAAGGCCTTTTTCTCCAGCACTGCGTTCTTTTTCCTCTGTATGGAACTTCTGACACAGGCTAAAATGAGAGTTCCTTGTTGAATTAATGTTTCACACATAGTTTAGCCAAAATTATTGTCATGTCAGTTAAAACATCATGTAGGAAAATGTCTTTTTAGAGTGAAACATGATCAAAAGGCCATGCTGCAGGCAAGGAGCTGCTCCTGTAGTTCCTACACTGGACTTACTTGTAGATTTAGAAGATGAAAATCGCAACTATCTAACTAAGCATCAGGCAGTTTTCTTTCTGTTTGGGTATGGGTTTGCTGAACAATGAGAACCACCTCTGAAACACACAGTAACGACAGTTTCCCTCCATCCTTGAAGCAATAAAGCTTCTAATAAAGTGAAACAAGCATTCATGGGTGGTATTTTTTTTTTCTTCCCATTAAAGTATTTAGGACCTTGTTTTAATAACTTTCCATTTCTCATGCTATTTCTTGCTCTGACACCCAGGTGCTCTCTATTTCCTTCCCTGAAAGCTATCTCAAAGGTGTAGTCATAGCTGTCATTTCAGATATAAATTTTCTCTGTAGAGAGACACAGAACTTTTCCGCCTGGCTTCAAAATTTCCCAGCAGGGAGGGGCTTTCTTGTAGCAGCCATGAGCTGTTATTCAACAGCCAGGGGATTTCTGAGTGTGGCACCCTGCTGAATAAAGGTGTTTCTGTGCTCAGCACACTTGTCATCAATCATTTTCACAATCTACAGATTATTTTTTTTTATACCTTGCTTGTTCCTTGCTGCTTGAGCAAAGTGGTCTTTAGCAGAAAGAAAATGACTGGACTCTGCTCTTTGTGCGTTGCCAGAAACTTTTACTATACTGTGACTAACAAGAATAAAACCAAATAGAAAGTTACAAAATCTACTCACAGAATGCCCAGCAATTCCTGAGGATATAAATGAGCCACACCTGAGGATATAAATGACTTTATTCTCTTTTCCTAGCTCTTTTTCAACAGTAATTTGACAGCACTATCCACTGATTAAGCTAGGGTAGTTATTAAAATTATGAACTATATCGTAGACTATGAAATAAAATGAAAAACATTGCTCAGGCACAGCAGTCTAGAGAAAAGGAACCACATGGAGATCTCTGTATTGGCAGAATATAGATACAGAATGAAATATTGAATCTCAAGCCTGCTAAAGGGATGATTGGAGTCACCCTGAAGTTTGAGACTCCTTCAGTTTTACCTATTTCTCTATGTTGGTGATACAGTCAGTCTCTACACACCTTTAACTGTCCATTTTATTTTTATTTTTTTATGTACTGCATAACTCATTCCACCCAAATCTACTGCACTTTTTCCCCACTGAGTACCAAAACATATTTAGCTCCATTTTCAGGAGCCTTTCATTTAAATCTTAACAATTATACTTATTTCCTGCAGCCATCAATGGCATATCAGAGGATGACATTCTGCCCTGTATGCAGCTAGTTGCATAGACATTTTTGTTGTTTCTAATGCTTAAAATACCAAATTCATTTAACTTTTTATTGACGTGCTGTGGTAGATCAGATGCAGATCCTTACCTTGTCGCTTTCAACTAAGAAAAAAAAAACCTCTGCATGCCTTTCATTATATTATTCTTGCTTGAATGCCCAGTCTGTTTTCAGATAAACCACTCTATTAGAGAATTTTTTATTTTTGTGATTTGCTTTTATATGAGAAAACTAGAGATATTTTCAGTAACCAAGAAGCTCTTCCTTCAGTATCTTTCCTTGGATGTGGGACTCACCAGCTATGCTGTAAAACAAGCAGGTAGAGCCCTGTCAGTCTCCAGCCAAATGAGACACAGCAATGGCTCCCAGATGAACAGAAAATTGGCCCACACATTGCAGGCTTTACTCTTCATTTAGCAATTAGACAAATGGTTCATGTTATCTGTCGTAACTTGAGAAGCATATCAAATCAATATGTTCTCTTCTGTTAAATACATGTTCACTGAAAACAGCCCAGTTTAATATCGCACATTTTTACCACTTAGATCTTGTATTTTTAGAGTATTGTTGAATGGATTCATTGCAGCTAATTACTTAAAAATGCTATTGAACTGTTATAAAGTTTGTTCCTGCACCCACCAACAGAACCAGTGACTAACTTCAATCTACTAGCACAGAATTGTACAGGAAAGGTTGATTTAAAATTATTTGTTTATTCCTCTTAATATGAAAGCAGGAAGCAATGTCAAATATGAACAGGTGGTATTTTCTACTAAACATGTAGAAATCATTTCTCATTTATTTCAGAAAGAATTTTCCTGCACAAAGACAAGAAGTGAACATTTCAGGGCCTGGCCATAGTGTGGCTGTGGCAGCCTGTGTATAGCTTACAGAAACAGCAGGATTTCTGTATGACATCTCTTTCAAGCCTATCTATGTCTAATATCTGTGTTTCTATATGATAAACATTCCTCAAAAAGGAAGTAACTGAGAATTTAATTTCAGAACTTATAAGCCTAATTAAAACCACAAATCCCAGAAGAGGATGTACTTGCTCTAGTCTCTGACTTTCCCTTGAAAATTAGTTGTAATGGGTTTCTTTTTATTACTACTGTATCTAAAGCATCATTCAAAAAAACCAGAAAAGCCCAACGATCCAAACTCAGGTTAAGAATTTCTTAATGCTAGCAGGAGGTTCGTTGACCCAAGAAAAGAGATTTTGACTTGCTACAATTAATTTTGTCCCAAGTATTAGCGGGTAGATTCAAAGGTTTTTCCTCCTGGAAGGTAGAAATGTGAATATATTTGCGTGCGTGTGTGTGTATTTTCGTTTGGAGATAATTTACATGTTTTTAAGCCTGGCAGGGACCCAGCTTCCTTGGTGACAACCATGTTAATACATGCAAGCCAGTGGGGCATTTTCTGCTACTTTACAACAGGATCTTTTTCACTCTTGTGCCAATACCAGGAGCTCCATGCAGTCCTTTGGTCTCAAAAATCTGGTGAGACTGCATTCCTGCTGTTTAAAAGGAGAAATTTATCGGGTCTTCCTTCTTTCCTTCATAATAAAATCTGCCCATCCTGTAAGTAGTGACCATCTGAGGTAACTCACATGTGGAGTTGACAGGAACTGTGAAGTACACCCCCTGTGTCTGTGGCTTGGCTTCTGGAGATTTAAGCTCTTTCCTTTAAAGATGTTATCAATCACTAAAATCTTTGGTTGTGGTTTGCTTTGGAGACAGAGCTTAAGGTAATTGTAGTACTTAATGCTGCTGCTCCCTGTTATACCATCAGATTGACTAAATTTTAGAACCCTTGAGGTTATAGATTAACTTAACACATATTAGTTCTTTTTAAGATGAGAGAAAAAATTAGAAGCACAACAAGTACGTGACCTTTGTCCACTTTATCTGTTTGAAATTATCTGCATATAAAGAGAATCCCCTTGACTGCCTTTCTGTGAAGAAGCATTATGTGGCTCAGTTGGGTGAAATCTAATGACAAAGTAGTGCTGCTTAGAGGAGCTCTTGTGTTATGACAGCTGAGAAAAAGAGAAAACCAACCACTGATGAAGAAAATGAATTTATTGATTACTCAGTAGGGCAACAGGGAGAAAATGTTTAAAATCAGATGACAGCAAGCAGTACAGGCTGCTAAACCAGACATGTTTTTATATCACTCATTCAAAGGCCTAGAGAGATGCACTCAATGTTTGTTCTCCTGATTTTATTTCTATCTGGAAGCATTCTCCTAATCAATTATTGATAGGGTTTTTCCACGTTTTCATGTCTTCTTATAAATTGCCAGTAGTATCTTCATTATAAACAACTGGGTTTTAATACTCAATAAAAAGAGAGGCACAATGTATGCATGAGTACAACTATCATTGAAATGAGGGACAGAGGCAAGATCGCTACACGGGACGCCTCTGTGCTCCACTTTATAAACCCATAAAATGAAATAAGTTTTTCCTGTTCAAGAAGAGCTTGAATCTAATGTTAATAGCAGTAAGATCATCTTCCCTTTGGACACATTGTGTATGTGTTGTTTTTTTTTTTTCCAATGAGAAGGGCCAGCTACCCTGAAGTCTGTAACTCCTTTGGAAATAGGTTGATAAATAATTTATTTGGAACAATTTCCCTGTATTGCCTTTATATTTCCTTGTGTTGTGAAAAACTGTAGCTGTGTAAGACAATTTGAAAGCATTTGGATTTGCTGTAAAGTCCAGCTACCTGCCATTTGAGGGGCTGGTATGTAGAAGCTGAGTATTCTTGTTTGGACTCCAGGAAAGACTAATCATTTGATCAGTAATTTGTTTGACGATTCATAAAGAGGATGTGGATAAACTGACATTTTTTGTGCCAGAAGACCAACATTTCTCCTTATTTCTACCAGCTGTGACTTCTCTTCCTGTTGCCTTGATAAGCTACAGGAAAATAATTTTTGAAGAACTGGTGGTTAAAGGGCATTAAGTATTTTAATAATCTGAGGAGGTAGTTTGATGGTGTACTATTGTGAAGTTGCACAGCTTGTCCCATAGGCCTCAACATGTTTCAAAGGCAACAAATACATTAATTGATGCAATAAATGAATCTGCTTCTAGAGGCAAGGAGAGCACAGCATGTTGCTGTTAAGGATATTCATTGTGTTTTTCTATCTTTGACAATTATTTTAAGAAGAGGCAGTTTCTTTAGTACCAGATTTAATACACTTGGACTCCAAGAGATAAAATACCTTACTGGAATTCTCTTGCCCAGTGCTGGCCTCCATGGATCATTTGTCCTTTTGTGTCTTTGAAGTAGTATGTTAATTACGGTAGCAAAAGAATATAGAGGCTTAAAATTGACTTACCCAGAGATGTAACATTCAGAAATTATATCTCCTCTTTAATAACTTACTTTTGAATAAAATTCATCGTAGTGGGGTGTTACAAGACGCCTTCAAATCTTGTATTTGAGAGATGATAATTACATTTGGCACAGGTGAAAAAAAAAATGAAAGAGAAAGAAATCCTCTTCCAGAGCTAAATTGGTAGAGCTGGAAACAGAAAAGAGGAGGGAAATGAAAGCACAAAGTGAGAGAATGAGTAGATAAACTTAAAAAAATAAAACTATAAGAAGCTCTGCATATTTAAAGCATGAGAATATTTATTAAAGCAAAATGCTGCCCTAGGCCAGTGGCCAAGCACAGTGTGGAAGCAGACCGACCAGAGAGGTGATGGTTTCAAATGGTTTCTTCAGGAAGAGGAGAAAAGTGATATTCCTAATCACACTGTATGCTCAAAATGAGATTTGGCCTGCGGAGCAGATGGAAGCCGTGTCTGTTATATACAAGAAAGAGAAAGTATAGAGAATCTGGAGTAGAAGCAATTATCCCACTGGGAGAAAGATAAGTGTGTGCATAGTCATTAGATGTCACTTCCATAGAGAACTCTCATCTGTTACCTCTGGCTAGGACGAGCATCCATGTAGACAGCTGATAAGATTTATTTCACTTTCTATTTCAACAAACAGGGGAGAAAGTTACTTTTTTTTTTTGTCTGAAGTATTGCATTAGGTTCTTAACATTTGTTTTGTTTGTTGATTGTGATGCTGCAAAGGCTTCTGAGATCCTGCTTATCAAAACCATCAGTCAGAGGGGCTGTTTCTCAAGAGAGTTAGTTAAATAGGCCTCTGTCATCTTACTTCTAAGACCACACAGCAGTGCATAAAAAGTTTTCCTTGTGAGCCTCTCATTGCATTTCACTTCCATTGAGAATTAAGTGGCATCCTCTGCTTGCAGCTTGCAGGAGACTGTGTGCTGGAAATGGCTGTTTCACGCTGGGTCTTGGAGGGGTACCTTCAAGTTATAAAAGTGCTTTGTTGAAAAGAAAATGTGCATAATTCTTTTTGTAATTCAGGTGATTGGCTTTAAGTACTGGTACTTATCAGTGTTCATTTTATTAAACAATTGAATTACATATGCAGACTTGTCATATTTTTAATTCAGTATTGGTTCTGCACTTCCTGTAAATGAATCTCTTCTGCACTAATACCAGCATACCCTTTGGGTATCTCCTGTCATTAAAATTAAAACAACAAACACCTTTTCAAAAGGTATTACCTTTTGGCAGTGTGGTAAAGAAGGAGTTAAGACTTTTATTTAGGTTGGGTAAGACACTGTGATTGACAGGTGAGGTGAGCTACCTAAAGGGACACATTAATACACCTGAAACAGGCTGCTTGGCTGAAACTGCAGTTTGGAATTTAAAACTCCAGAACAAAACACGCTTTTTCTCTCAACGGTAATGAACCCTGAGCCATGCAGTGTCCCAGGGGTGTGATTATCTCAGAAAAACTCTTTCCCCAGTTACGTCTTGTTGCATAAATAATCATCTCTTTGATGCAAAGGATAACTGTGGGAATGACGTAAGTTAAATATGTTCTCCAGCAGTCTGACTTGCAAGGGAATAAACAATTTGTTGATATTTAGAGTTCTTAAACCACTTCCTCTGGTTTCTAGGTAGCTTTAAGCATTCTAGGCATACAAAAATAATCTAAATTTCATGAATAAGAAATCAGCTCTCTTTCATAGTTTTATTGTTTCTTATACCTTTTTTTTTTTTTTTTTTTTTTTTTTTTTAAAATGNTTTTTTTTTTTTTGCTAAATCCATGCAGTCAAAACACTAGTTAATAGTGCCAACACATAGCTCCAAAACTTTACTTCAGTTATCATTTTACTGGAGGAAAGTATTGTCCTGAATATGTTAGAGCCAAACATGTCAAAAATATTAGTTCTATCAGTATGGTTCTGAAATAATGTTCCTTGGGTAGAAATCACCTCAGTGTAGGGAGAGGATGTAGAAGGTGAGTCCATCCATCAGAATAATGCTTTGAGGAGCCATTGAGCAGCAGCCCATGGATGCCTGTCCCTGTTAGGCACTGACCAGCTGCCTTGGTCACTCAGAATGCTGCTGCTGCTGCAGTGTGCAAGGTGCAAAATGCAAAGGGCCCCACTTGTTTCAAGCCGTTTTACTGTCGTGACTCATTTTTGTTGTCTCCAAACCAACTTGTTTCATGCAGGATTGAGACCTCATTGACTGCAGTACCCTGTTTACTGCGGTGGAGACTATCCCTTAATGAAATTCAAGAGGTGACTAAGCCTCTTGCCACCCCACCTCACAGAGATAAATTTCAGCTGTTAGGAACTTGGACAGAAATAGCTCCAGTAGATCAGTTTTAGGCCTAGAGATCAAAAGTTAATGGTGGTGAGAAGAAATTTAGAAGTGAAAGGATGGAGCCTTTAAATAGTCTGTACTTTGTAATTTTATAAATTAATATTAATCCTCAAATCAATTATAGAGATGTTTGAGCTCATAATGAAATCATGTCCCTGCTATTGAGTGTCTCATCACCTCTCTGACTCCCTTAGTTGCAATCCTTGTTTACAGTTTCAAATGTCTCTGTTCTGAGTTTCCAGGCTAGTTTAAACCCTAAATGAAAATTCAGAACAAATATTACAGCTTCTCATTGTGTCTGAGTTGTAGAGGTTTTGGTTCTGTCATTAATGCAAAAATGGAAGGCACTGTGGGCTGCCTTCCCAACTGTACTTCGATCCAGGAGCACTTTCACAGGAGCTGCCCTGTGGTCTTCAGGCCAGTTCTGTCCCATAACACACAGTGGCCAACGTGAATTATGCTAAGAGAAGCCAGCCTTTGCTGTTTGTCAGTTGCTGTATTGTCTAAGTGCCCTTTCTTCTTCGACCCCCATAACTGAGATATTCTGTCTGTAATTTTACAGTAAAATCAAAGCTGGTGTATTCCAGTAACACAAATAGCACTTAAAGAGACCTTGAAATAAGCTATTCACAGAAATGTAAATCAGCAGCTTATTCTTAAGAAAATAAGGCGTTTTGGGGAGAAAACGAAATGGTTTCAAGGTAAATGGTTGACAGTGACAGCTTTCTTGTGTGTGTATTTTATCCAGTGAAAGTCTAGTGAACAATGTACTGATAGGACGAGAGCTAAAATATGGCATAAAATTTAATTTAATATTTATCCATGTGATATTAGACCCATTCACATTTGTGATGCTGCAGCATTCATAGTTTTGCAGCTCACAGAAAACACTAGTAGTAGTAGGTAGTATAGTGTTATTGATCATTCCACTGCTGGACTCGATCATCTTAAAGGTCTTTTCCAACCAAAGTTTTTCTATGACTGTTTCTCAAGTGATAGCATAGATATATGTAGTAGATAGTAGATATATGTAGTATTCCTGTTAGTTTAAAAATAATATTCAAACTTGGTTATAATATGGGGGGAAAATGTTTTTGGAAAGAAAAGTTGTGGCCTAACTTGAATCGAAAAATTAAAATAGAAACAAAATCTTACAGTGTTGTCTATATTGTGTAGGCAAACCCATTCTAACTAGCTGGGGATAAGAGGCAGGGAGCCTGGGAATGAGAATCCCAAGGCTGAAAATTAAAGGGAGGGTTAGAAACAGACCAAAGGATCAGGGGGTCTCTAAATATATGAAGAAACTCAACAGGAGGCTAGAAAATGACCCAGGCTGAATAATGAAGACAGGCATGCTGAGATTTTGCAGAACATGGGAAGTTCTAGCTTAAGGAAGAGCTGAGGTGTTGTGGTAGGACAGCTGGAGTTCCAATGTCCCCAGGGACAGCAGAAGGAGTTTAGATGGACGGTGGTGATTTCGGGAAGTCCAGTTCAACAACTTTGATGACCAAGAGGCATTGGAAGGAGTCTTGGAAAACTCTGCTTAGTGGAGGGATGGGAGAGGCATAGAGTAGGGATGCTGAGTGTTTGCAGAAAGTCAAGAGAGTGTTCAGCAGTGGTGGGGGAGGCAGATGGGGAGGCTGGAAGAGCAGATGGTGGCAGTGAGAGGGAGCAGAGCACGTTCCAAGTCTGAAACTGCAGCCTCACTCAATACATTATCAGATGTTCTGGCTTCTTCCTTTTTTTCCTTCGTGCCAAATAAATGAAAAATTCGATTCCTCCACCTCCTCCAGGAAGGAAAGCATCCCCTACACTGTAAGGATGCAAAGTGCTGGGGCTGTGTCCAGCTGGTTGGGAATCACGTGTAGCCTTCCCACGTGTTTTTGAGAGTGAGCTGGAAGAGAGAAGTCCGACCATGCGAGCTGTGCTTGGGTGTACAAAACAGAAAGGACATTTCCAATGCTGTTTCCAAAATGCCCAAGGAACAAAATCCAGGCCTGGAAGTCTAAAAGGGATAGGAAACTCGCCTTTCTACATACTTGCCTATATATTTTCAGTCCCATGTTCTTTATACATTGCAAAAGTATTTTTCATTCCGATTTAGAAATCAGCAGTAGAATTTCAAAGACATATTGAAAGGCCTTAGACTAATAATGTTCTTTACCCAAAATTCCTCCTTCTCACAGGG
This sequence comes from Picathartes gymnocephalus, assembly GCA_013390045.1. Taxonomy (NCBI): domain Eukaryota; kingdom Metazoa; phylum Chordata; class Aves; order Passeriformes; family Picathartidae; genus Picathartes; species Picathartes gymnocephalus. The sequence continues at coordinate 65,644 of WEKY01059783.1, read as the reverse complement.
AGATGTGATGTGTTTTGTGGGGAATACTTAGACATCCAATTTAGGCCAGACCAACAGCCAACCATGCATGTAAAGTGTTCTCCTCTCCTTATGAGATGCCAGCAAAGCTCATAGTTTCTGTTGCTTTTCCCCTTTCCCCACAACTCCCTGAGTCCCACATGCCTCATTGCAATGGCTAAAAAATACTTCCTTCATAATTTTGGGGTAATTCACAAGTATGGTTAAAGGATCATCAATAATACTGTTAAATATCAGTCGGCTCATAGCATTTCTTGGAGGAGTTACTTGTTTCAGCACAAATTCACTGAAAATCCTAGCATCACTTTCTACTTTATAGCACAGATATATTCTGAGTATAAAAATTTCAGCTAGATCCACCTTTTAACCTTTGAGAAGTAGGATTTAAGCTACCCAGTCTTGTTTTACCAATGCCACCAATATTTGCCAAAGGGTGTAGGACATCCATTACAGAGGATGAAAGATACTGTCATTTATTTGAAGTCATTATTTTTATCTTTGTCCAATAAAAATATACATGTTTCTAAGCAAGATGAATTTGTGAAAATGAGACAGTATCTATTGTGTTCTTCATAAATCCATTGTAATCAAGCATTGTCTGCTTTCGGAGAAAACACCTCTTCCTCCCAAATGAGTAAATTGATTTCAAGCTATCTGTTTTTAAATATTTGCTTCATGGATCACATGCAAAGTAATAGCACAAGAGGAGTCCCTGTTTTGGCAAGTACACCACCAGCTCTTTATTTCAAGGAGCTGTCTTGCACGTGTGTATCTTATTGCAGCCTTTTCCATACATTTGTCTTCGTGGTGCCTCCTTAGAATTCTCTGTTCCTGCAATCTGTGTCTCTGCCTCCACAATCCATACAGACCTTGTTTATTATGAGTAGTTGCTATTGGTGTTCACAAGGACGGCGTTTTCCTGGTGCCACTGGCAGAGTTACTATTTCAGGTGTGTGTGCAGCCTAGTCTGTAAAACAATACTGTTGCTAAAATTAAAACCTTTGACGTGGAAGGCACTGGGGTGTGAAGTAAAAGCATTTGGAAAAGGGAGTAAAATCAACAAGAAGTGAGGAAAGTTATTCTGACAGCAAGACATTTCATATGTCAGCAAACCAGAAGGAGAGGAAGGTGTAGCTGTGAGAAGCCAAGGGACCAGCAGGGTACCACATTTGGTGTGTGAGATGACAGGGTTTAGCACTAGGGGTGGTGAGGAAAATGGTTGGACTTGGAGATACTGAACAGGGAGAATTGTCTGAATTTGCTAACAGCTTGTATGTTATGACAGAAATAAACTGTTGTAATCTTTTCTTTTTTTTTCCCTTACTATTGGAGTGGGCACATGTACATTTCATATGGTGTTTGCTGTCAACTTCATCTTCTCATCTAGCACCTTAGGATGTAAGCAATGATTTCTTCCCCATTTCAGAGCCTCACAGCTTAAATACCCTGTTTTTATTCTTGCCTTATAGAGAAGGGTGAAAGAAAGGAAGCTAACCTCAGTTCTTTGTTTCAAATTCTACACGTGAGTATGTGGAAAGCTACAGAAAGTGGGAGGCAATGGAAGGTAATCATTTACGGGGAAGAAATGAGACAATGTGAGCACACCGAGATATCTTTCTGGCAAGCAGGCAACCTGACAAACAGATGCATCACACAAACTGTACAAACATTAAAAATGCAGCTCTTTCTACTTATAAAGAAGCCTGTGGGCCTGGGGGTTTGTTTGGTTTTGGGGTTTTTTTTGTTTGTTTGTTTTTTGGGGTTTTTTTTGGGTGGGGGCGTTTTCTGTCCTTTTAAAAAGAATAAATAAAACCTCAGATTTTTAAATTAATTTCTTTCTCTTAGATTGATTTGCCTCTTAGAAATCTATTTGACTGAATCATTTAGGAGACTGGTTCAGAAATAACTAACTCTTTCAAAAAAGCTGTTTATCTCATACTGATGAGATATAATTACTCAAGTGTATGACAGGGGTTTCTATCAGAAGGTACCTAACAAAAAGCATTTCCTAAAAACGTCAGTGAAGGATTATGAGTGTCAATTCTTGTTTTCTGGAAAGCTGAAGGAGTGGTTATTCTTTTGTTTAGAAAAACCTGCACCAACCCTCCCTTGTATGTAAGAAAAATGATGAGGTAATTTGTAAATGGCCAGTAGTATAAGCAGGCTGTAAGGCAATTACCAAATATTGCCACATGCGTCTTCTAAACTTTTGAAGATGTAGTTCCTGCAGTTGCCTTTAGTAATTTCCTACCTTTACTGTTTCTTACCTGTTTGGCACTACTTTTAGAAGTACAGCTACTAGAATTTAAACAATTCTAGCAATTTGATTTATTGTAGTAATGCCAATAGCAGGGGGAAAAAAAAAATCTCCTTATATCTAGCTAATCTCTTGACCACTGTGGGTGCTGCTCTCCGTGTGAGGTTGTTGTAGATGAAAATTGGCACGAACACTCCAGCAGTTCTTTAGCAAGTCCTCATTGATGATGATCTGTGGTAGTGGGGAATTAGGATAAATTGACATACTTGAAGAATAATTAGCTGCTCTAGCTGAGGCAGTGGCATAAAAAAAAGTTAAACCAGTTCCATCTCTGTTGTTACAGGCTGTCATATTAATCCATAATGTTTTTCAACATATGCCACTTGAATTTGACCTTGCATAAATATTAGAGCAATTAAAATTTTACACACACACAAAAATATTGAATCTGAATTTATACTAAGTGCATTTAATAGAGGAGAAAATTAGGTTTCATTTGATGTCTGATAGTGAAATATTTATCAGAGCACACAACAGTCTTTAAAGACAGACAAATAAGCTTCCAATTGTCAAAAAAGGGAAGAAAATGACAGAAAGCTTAATTTTCCATCTAATGTAAGTGCAATGTACTTGAAGGTTTTAAAAATTTATTTTCTTTCCTTCTGATTAAGATGATTTCTGTATAACTTTGCAGTTCTTTTCAGAGAAAGAAATTTTATGGTTAAGGTAAGAGCTGTTCATGTGTAAGAATAATGTCTGGAGAATTTACTTTCATTACTGAAGGATATAGTCCCTCTCTGAAGTGATATGAACTTCTATAAGCCCTGTTCTCTCAGCTCCAGGGTCACATGGTATGTTGCACATCCTCTAGTGGCAAAATTAGGAAAAAAATTATCTGCTTTCCAGCCGTGTTTAGCCCAAGGGTTAGGAGTGTGCCCTGCTGCTTGGAAAATTTGGGTTTCACTATGCCCCATAGCACTCTGAGAACAGGCTCGTGTCAAACTTTGCTCCTTCCATCCTGTGACCTGGTTGATGTCTGGCACAACAAGGCACAGTGTCACAACAGTAGCATATGCTAGAAAATATCTATAATGTACTGTATAAAGTCAGGCATTTTGCGCTTGCACATTTGGTTTCTCTTTTAACTGCGTATGCCACTTAGAAAAATCAAGGGCTGTGAAATTCAGGATCCCTGCTTGGACAAGTTTTATTCACTGTTGCAAAGAACTGTAATCTGGTAGAAGCTGACTTTTTTTTTAAGCATATCCTTTGGGTGGCAGAGATCAGAAATGAATTTTTCTACCACATTCTCAAGACAACAGACTTGGTACTTATCTCTGTTCCCAAACCCGCGGAGTTTCGTGCTGTGAGTGCCGTCACCTGCACAAGGTGGATGCCCTTCCCCTGGCAGCTGTGCAGCCTGTCCAGTGCCTGCCACCCCTGAGCCTCTCTGTCACCTGGCTGCCATGCCCATGTGTCTTCTGTGGCGAGCTCTCATTCATGTGCCCGTTGCTGGTGGTCAGGGACACTCTTGTGGCAGGGAACCCCAAGCCCTGACACCAGTGGCTTCTTGGCAGCGAGGGCCAGCCAGTCCCTCCTGCACTTTCCCCTGCCCCTTTAGATGTCCCTGAGATCTTCCTCCAGGGAAAGGGCCAATGTGCACGTACACAGGCTCACAGCCCCCAAATCCTGCTCCAGTCACACCGACGGCTTCCTAAGCAGAATCGACCAGAAAGGGGTTGGAGCAGGTCCCGTGGAATCCCTGTGGTTACTGTGGCTGTTTGTAAACTAACCCAACCCAAATTAACACCTGATAGGGGCTTTCTGGTGTTTGTTTCAAATCACTAAGCTGATTTACAGCTTTTTAAGGAATGAGAACTAGTGAAATAAGGGAAAAAGCAGGATTTAGGCAGGTTATGTCTTGGGAGACCTTGGATGTGTCACTTGGGAGAAGGCACTGAATTGCAGCTCTGAAAAGTTTCATTCAGCCACTGCCTGACAGGGAAGTGTCAAAGCTTTTATAGGTAGCAGATACTGATACAACTTCTCAGATTTAGGAATTTAATATATTTTGTACTGGATATATCTGCTTGAGCCTAGTTTTTCCCCTGCCTGACTACCTTGGCAAACACTCTTTGTATAAACCTGTCAGGTCCTGAGAGATTTGATCTGATGACTTTCAAAGCCACGGAATAGTGGCCTGGTTTGAGCACCGTGTTGTACTGCTGGGACAAAGCTGGGAAGCACAGATCCCCAGCTTCTGCCTTTTGCTTTTCACATGAAACACTCACTGAATGAAATTGAATAAAAAAGCAAGATTCTCCCAGACATGAGACTAAACCTTGAATTAGAGATTTGTATTTGCCCTTATGCACTCTTTCACTGGTCAAAAAGTTTTCTCTACAATGAAGTCCCCTCATTGGGGTGATGGAAATCAGTCCCCTCTTTTTCCCAGTTGCAGGCTGTGATCTCTGAGTTCAGTTAGTTGCTTGTGCAGAAAACCTGTACTTTGTATCCCTTTCGGAATAAGCGGGGAGGGTTTGGCTCCCAGGCATCATTTTCTTAGGGGAGCATAATCAATCACCTCTTTCCTGAAAGCAAGAGTGGAGCAGCAGCTGTGAGCAACCACGTCCTCCAGGTGTTTGTAGGTTTTAGTTTCTCCCAAGAAAGTCGGTCAGACTCCCGTGAGCAGCCATGGCATTAGCCACTGTCTGGCCAAGGAAAATGCTGGGTTTCCATTTGTCCCTCCACAGGGAGGCCCTGCCAGCAGTGCCGTTCTGAAATGCCAACAGTCCCATATTCTGGCATGACCGAGTGTCCCAAGGTGCTCTTGGCAGTTATGGCTCGACCAGAACTGGGATGACACAGATGGGCCACAAAGAAAATTACTGGATTGTTGAGCACTGCAGTTTTCTCTGTTCTTCCACCCTTCATTTCTCCCATCTCAGCATGGTATTATCTGTCTTCTCATGGTGTTTATCTAGACTGTTCGTATTAGACCAAGAGTTTTTCAGGATCAGGGCTTTATTATGTATATATACAATTTCTATAGCGGGCCTCTGGATGTTTCTGTATTATGTGTGAAAATAAATATAAGAGAGCAAAAAGCTTAGTCTTCACAGATGTGTGAATATTTGTAAACTATGAAATAGCAAACTTACCTAGAGTTATTCATTTATTATGTATTTAACAAGGTCAAAAGTGATCTGCAGGCCTGTGTTTTTCCATATTAAGTAGGTGACATAAAAAATATTGTTCAAAAAAGGAATGCTTTTACTAACTCCCTTTCAGGAGAGTTCCACAGACAAAAAAGTACCTTCTGGTTTGAAGTTTCCCGTTTGAGAGGTCTCTTTATGATCCTTGATTTTGCAGTAATAAAACCCGAGAGCTGTTTTCCATCCTTTCATTTACACGTTTTTATCATGCACAGCATGACTCTTATAAACTGGACCGTAGCCACAGTTAGAACTCCTGTGGGGAGGATAAGTGCCCATTTTCCTAATGATAATAATGCCTTTTCTGGCTTCCAGAAAATTCATCTCCCAGCAACTGCACCATTTCCTATTAGCTGGGTAACAGCTTATGCTTTTTCAGCTGTATTTGTAAGGTTTCTGGAAAAATGGGAACACCCAAACTAATGCAGTAGTGCTCAAATGCTAATGTTCTCTATGCCTTCTTAGCTGAATCTTCCTCACAAATACATCCATGAACCAATGAGCAAATTATGAGGTGTCAGTATTTGATTTCTTTCAGCAGTGAACAGGGTTGGAGATATGGCTTGGGAAGTGTGAGGGGTTTGGAAATAGTATGAAGACATGATACCTCTGCTGACTGAATGGAGCAGAACGCAGCCCTGAAGTGTCAGGGATGGGAGCATATCTGCCTCTGAGCTCTGGAAAGCACACCTAAAAGAGCTACACTCTTTTCCTGGAGGCTATAACAACTCCTGGTTGAAGAGGCTTCTAAATATTCCAAAAGTCATGTAAGGAGAGTAGCTTGTTAAAAGGCAGAATAAGATCAGTCATAGCTCAGGAAGAGCCAGGAGAGAAGACATTGTACAGAATGAATACAAGGGTTTTTATAGTTACTGGAGTGCCATGAGGTATGCAATTGCAACTTAACATTCAATCTAATGCTTCAAACAAGAAAAAAATGTGATATTATGCTTTGGGAAGGTCACAATAATCCAAATGTTATCTCTGAAGGAGCAGAGTCTCAGATATTGGATAAAGTAAGATGTCCTAACACATCCCAGTATGCAGACTCTGAGAACTGCCCAATAAATACCAAGCAAACCGCAAGCAAATAGCTTTGATTCCAGACTGTGGCTTGACAGATGCTCTTATTTTGTATGTAAAGGGGAAATATATAGAACTTGCTTTAGACTCATCTATCACTTTTCCCTGTTTCCTTAAAGTGCTCGTACATCTGCTTTTACTCTTCTAAATATTCTGGGATGTAGAGGGTGGTGAGTGAGCCAAACTGTGTGTCTGGTCTGATCTTTGCGTCAGAGTCCATACCCCGTGTTATGGCTGGATTCTACTGAATGTAACCCAGGAGAGTTGTATTATGCAGTCAAGGTTACTTCTCTCTTGTAACATTAGAGCAATAGTCAGCCCAGACAACTCCAACTAAAAAAAAAAAAAAAAAAAAATCTGGTTAAGGTATAGCACTTCGAAACAATAATGAACATATGGATGAAAAAGTGAAAGCACGGCATACTTTTAACTGAGTACTTTTGATATAAGTATATTTTTTACCATTTCTACAAGAAAGAAGAAATTTGGGTGATTATTTTGTCCTATGGATTTTCTTTTCTGTGGTAAGTTGACAAATTTGTTTAAGATACACCAGTAATTGTTGATTCTTTCACATATTGCATCTTTCCAGGGCCACATACTCCTTTCATTGCAAATTCATCAATTCCTACACAAAAGTGTTTGTTGTGTGTGTTTGGGGTTTTTTTTGTTTATTTGTTTGTTTGTTTGTTTGTTTTTTAAATTTAGACCGAATGTGTTGGTTCTTTTAATCTTTTTTTTAATGTTTTTCAGTATGTAGATGAGTCTGAACATGCTCAGGTGATGAGGTAGAAAGTATTCTTTTGTTTCTGTGTATCTTTGCAGAATAGAATGACTGAAATCTGGCTTCACTGGCCTTTTTGCTGTGTTTGTGAAACAAAAATGTGGACGTCCCCAAATACTCTACTGTGGGTGCAATCTCTTATTTAAAAGACAGTACAAAAAGGTGCCAAAGAAAGTAGTCTAAAGTCACAGGAATACCTCAGCCAAGTATTTCCATATCTGTTGGTTCAACTGTCATTTGAGAGGACTTCACAGGGAAGAATAGTCCTGATACCTCCTGTGCGGCCGTGAAAATGAAAGTTCTGCGCCACTTTGTCCCCAGCCAGTTTCATCTTTTCCAGTGTAACTGGTGTGTCTTCCAAACCTGCTGTACATTTCAGAGTCAGCAGACATCAGGCTGGGCTCTAGTTTTGTTGTTCCCAAGGACTTTTAGCTATGCTGATTAAAGTTCCCAGTGTCCCTCAGATGTCTGGTATGGAGCGACAAGGTGTTGGTGGAGAGAGCTCCATGAAAGGCTTCTAACAGCAGGTGCCATGGAGGGCCGTGGATCTTGTTGCCCATTGCTGTGCCCTGAGGTGTGGTTGCCCTGTTTCTTGGTCATGTTGCCTGCTATTCCATGGTTTATTTCTAATAAAAGCTGCTTATCCTTCCCTAATCAGCCAGGGATCAAACCTTGCCCTCCTCACACGTTTGCATGGAAGTAGAGTTGCCATACACAAAGGTAGCATTTAGTGGACAGCCATGAGCACATCAAACACTGAAGCTTTAGCTATAGATTTATATAGATATATGTAATATCAAGGCTTTATATATATGTTTGTATATGTATATAACACTGATGCTTTATGTGTATATAATATATCAACAATTCCTGTTTAATTTTGGTATTAAGTAAAAAATGGGATTTCACTTTTTCACTTTTAAATTCATAGGGTTGTAAACCAATTAAGCTTCCTTAATATTCCTATTAGATGCATGTGCATTAATCTCCTTTAATTTTTAAGTTATGCTGATCCTAACAAGTGTAAAAATGATGTCTATAAATACTGTGAAACTGTTAAAATTCATCAATACTTCAGTTTTCACTAAAAACTACACACACTTCTGTCTTAGCATTTGCACATTGACTGTTCAAAGAGCCAATTCAAAATTTTATCCTGATAAATATTTTCAAGGGATAGAAACACGTTGGGAAAATAACAAACATATGTTAGCACTTATAATAACAAGTTCAGCAATGTTTTCTTGTGTGTGTTTTGGGGCCTATGTAGGCTATTGCAGTGTTAATTTTAGAAACTCTAGCGCAGCAACAGACACTTAGGAACAGAATGATGTACTGCAAGCAGCAAGGACTTTAACTGCAGACTATAGCTTTATTTTCTTATTTATAGCTCCCTTCACTTTGTTACGTTTTATGAAACGTGTCTCTGAGAGTGTGTTGGCTCTGTGATTTCCTGACCAATGGACTTTTCTTCAGATTACATCCTGTTAGTTATCTTCAAGTACTAAGTTTATTAAAAAAAAAATTCATAAACCATCGACTTTAAATTTTAAATGCCATGCAAATATTATTAGAAGTAATTATAATTTTATTTAACTTCTAGCTATGTTGGCTTTGGTTTTACATCCTAATAAAATATACAGATGTTTTAGGAGTAAGCTCGACACGAACACAAAGAAATACAAACATTTATGTTGTTATCTTACAGAAGTATGACAAAACTAAAGTTTAAAAATTTAATAGTACTACAGGTTTTAATAGGCAAAATCTGACAGCATTGCTTGCTGAGGCTGGAGATTAGGTGGACAGATCCACAACAGGTATCAGTTGCTGCAGCTCTACTGGTTCCCCAAACTGGGAAACAAACTCTGTTTTTCATAGTATTTGACTGAATAACAGCATTGTGTAGGGACAGGTTCAGCTCCCGTTACAGTTTTTTCTCTACTCTGTTGTTTCAAAAACCAAACTATTCTTCATTATAAAATAAATATTATGTATTAACAAAAGAAAATAAAATATCTCCACACAACTAATACATTTTTACAGGAAATTAATATTGTTATGCAAACAAATAAAACTGTTCAGTTTTGGGAGATTAATAAACCCAATCCTTAATTTTCAAAAATCTGAGAAAAAAAAAAAGGGGCAAAAAACCAAACCTTTGACATTTTTAAAAAGAAAAGATTGATTTTAGAGATGTGATATTCTGATGTCAAAAATATTATTTTGTCTAACCTGTTGCAAAACAAAAAAATCGACAATGTAATGACTGAAATAAATAAAAAAGCCCATCATTATTATCTATCAGTTGTTTTGATTGAAGTTATAATTTCCTATATAAATTCAGTTCATTATATTCTTCCAAGATTTCTTTTTTTCCATCTTGTTTGGAGTCAAAAGTGCCCTAATAAGACAAAAAAACTTACACAGAGGATAAAAATAATTTCATATGCACCTCTATTTTCTCTATTGACTTGAAGATCAAAGTCCCATAAGAAAGCCAAACCCACGGGAGGAATTATGGGCATAAATGGAATTCAAACTTCAATGTATGTGTACCCCAGGATGCACTGTGTTTAGTGAAAAATGAGATTAGGGGATTGAAAACTATTTCTAGGTGGCTTTTTTATTTCTGTATTGATTCTTTAGGCAGAAACTCTTTCCATTTACATTCTTTTTTATTTAGACTAATAATAAAGAGGCAAGAGCGATGAGATATGTCTTTCCTTTCGACTCTGCTTTATATAAAACCTCTTTTACCTTCCTGGTTAATTTCCTTCCCAGTGTCCTTAACTCTTTATTGCTTTTAATGCCATTATTATGAATCACTCTTTTCATGTTCAGTGTGCTCAGTCATTTTAATACAGATATAATTGTATGGTGCAAAATGTAAATCCCCATAATATGCCAGAAGACAAATGTGTCAAAGTCCCTTTGTCATACTGACAGGTTATGAAACCAGACTGGCTCATTTTAATCATGTTTAAATTTTAATGACATAAGCAAAACTCAGACTAAAATAGCTATCTCTTTGTTATTATTTCAGATCACTTCCACAAACGAGAAACGTTTTATCACTTATTCAGTGATTGTATCGTTCAGAGCTATCTCGATCCTAACATCTGTTCTGGAGAACGTGTTCTAAATCATTAAAGATTTGTCAGAGGTGATATTTTCCCTTTTGGTGGCTGGTTGCCATCCTTTCTTATGGCACCTTTGCCTTTTAAATCTTGTCTTTCCTCAGGCAAATTCCTGTCCCTAGATGTGCCCATTACGTCCAGGTCCAGTGAAACACTTCATTTTTGGGTCTGTCCTTCCTACCTGTCTGGTTTGGCCATCAAGTCTTGTCTTTCAGGACTTGCAGCCACTGGAAAATCAGGTTATGAGTTAACGAGACTGATCAGGGCATCTATACTGGGGCAGGGTGTGCATGCCAGGGAAGAAAATACAATAAAGAAAGCAAAAAAACCAAAAAAACCCCAAAAAACCCTCCCCCAAAAAACCAAAAACATAAAAACAAAAAGAAAGTAAGATGCTAAACGTGCAGACCAACAAACTAAAAGACAAGGGCTCTACAGGGGTAATCTTCCAGTGTTTGGGGCATGTGGAGTATGTTGCACACTTGTCTGATCCTTGCAAGCAGCTCTGTCGAGCATAGCCCCCATTTTCAGACACGGTTTTACCTGGGTACTCCTTTCAGTAGAAAAACATTTTGTGCAACAGTTGCTTCTCCTTCCTTTGATTTTTCCCTTGTAGCTGGGCTAAGCACCTCAACCAGTACACACCTCCAAACCCCAGTAATCCTACAACTATCCCAATAGGTGCACCATGTTCTGTAATTGTAAAGTCTTGTAAGCCCTTTCCACACCCTGCATTTGGGACTTCTCATCAGTACAGTTAATTAACTCCAGGTCTCCTGGAGATGTTCCTTACACTTGGTGCTGTCTGCCTCGAGGAGCAGAGACGTTCCCTGTCGAGCTCACAAGCGCCATCTAGTCAAGGCAGGATTTCTGCCTACAGAAAACTCTGCAGTGCAATGCTGACAACAGGCGAGAAAATTATGGGTTTGGAGCACACGTAAGAAGATTGAGATCTCTGGCTTAATTGAATAAGAAAGGGATAGTAGCAGCTTTTCATGGCTGTCTTTTGACCTCATGGCAGGACCTTGGAGGCCAGGCTTGTACCCTAACCATTGTCATATTCTCATTGTTCTGAGTCACCACTGCATTAATATCGCCAGCCAGTCCAATAATCAGGGTGGTTGAAATGAAAAAGGAAAATAACTCTCCAAAGTTGTGTGCAGACATTACTGTTAAACAGCTTCAACATTTTCATTAAAGTTTTTTTTTTCTTTATTAAGGATTTGTAATCAAAATGTCCTTCCTGAAATCAGAGGTTGTTTTCTAGAACAAGAAGTAATGGTCTCAGATAAAATAAGGACTAAAGAAATATATGTCAAACTGTCTGTTGCATCAGAGAAAATGGCTGTCATCACTTTTTTGAAAGGTGTGGTTGACAGGAAATAGGAAGAAAAATACATATACTTTTGCCTATCTTCTTTAGTAAATTGTTTGTTTTGACAGATATATGCACCTGACTTCTTGCTGATCATTGGGATATGCAGTAAAATTCCTGTCTTGCTCCTGTTTTCTTCAGAAGTGTGATTCTGCCCTCACATAGATCTTTATACATCACAAATCACTAATTGAAAGCATCAAAGACAAGTTGGGATAAAATTGCCAAGAGACAAAACAGGTTGAACATGTTAATGGAAGTATAAATCTGCTAAACAACATGAAGAGATGTTATATTTTTTGAATGAAATTAGGTGGAAAGCAGCAAACAAGACAGTTTTATGCTCTTCTTATAAGTATCACTGGCCTAGTGACCAAAAATAGGTCACTATTTTGCTTTGGTTTTGAATGAATTATATACATAAATATAAGATTGTGTCTTCTGAAACAGTAAACTATTCATGAAGGAGAATGTCACCCCTTAGAGCTTTTTATTGCTAAATTGGAACTCAATTCTAACGTTAAATATCAGCTTGGTCTTTGCCCCACATTGAAAGATTATAAATTTGTCTCTTGCTTTGTGAGGGAACTACAATTTAATGTGGAGGGAGGTGGGGAAAAAAACGGATGAGCTGTCGTTTCCAGCATATTTAAAGGGAGCTGAAATCTCTGTGAGAAGTGTTTATGCAGCATATGCCTATCACATATACTCACAGTGGTGCTTACTTATCAAGACAGTGAGTCAGATTTACCATTAGGAAAACATCTTTGCACATCTTTGCATGAAGTGACAGCACATTTGACACATTAAAAAGGTATTCTTAAAACAGATGGTTTTAATTAGCTCCTAAGATGTGTTGTTAATGTGTGAGATTCACATTCTACTCGAATTTGCAAGATTTGAATCTACAAAATTGGAGAAAACTACAAGAGAAAAGACATCTGTATTCAGATTCCATGCTGTTGCAGTTTAGCAATTTCTCAGAAAATTAGGCTTAAAGCATAGGTGGGAGCAAGAGAGAACGGTATCTCTGGGCGAGTGTAGCACTCAAGAGCCTGTGCAAAGAGGGCATGAGTAGAGTCACAATTCTCATGGGAGTTACCCCTTGCTGCAGCAAAAAAGGTACAGAGGCAATGGCTTTGCCCTTTTGCTCATCCTGCATGTCCAGGTCAGGCGCGTGCTGTCCCTCTTTGAGAAGAGGCAGCACAGATCTCCTAGACTGGAGGTGGAGCCAAGTAAATAGAACAGAATAAAAATGTTCAGCAGTGGATGCAGTGCAATACATCCTGGTGTTCTGCTATTGAGTCATCTTCTGTCATTTATGTAAATTAAATCCATCCTGACCGAAGATGTAAATCCAGTTGCAGATCATTTGTATAAAATTTGCAAATGCTTGAACCTTTGCTTTATTAGAATTGGAAGTTGTCTTTGCTGCTTCATGGTGCACAGTATTTTCTGCAAGGTTAGCAAGGCTGTGAGAACAAGTACTGAACCCTGCTACGTGAGGACTTTCCCAGATGCTTCTGGGGAAGATTGTGGGGTTAAGGGCACACATGTGAAAAATATTGTTTTGTAGGAAAGTCAATCAGTCTTTCTGAGCCTTTGAAAATTGGTAGTTCAGGTTTGATTTGGATTTTAGATAATGGGCACGGGGATCTCCTGATTCATGTTAACTATTTTATAAATAACTGTGGGTTACAGTACACATTTCCCTCTGCTTATTCTGGAGCAATGTTTCTATATCCAAAGCCCTGAACTGCAAATATTAAATGCAGTAGGTAACATTATCCTATCCTTGGGTTGTAAACTGGAATCAACTTCACTGCAGCACAGAGTATAGTTTAAAAATGTGGATCGATGCTCTGTTTTCAATCAGACATGTTTTCAAAAATGTGTTTTGATCTTGACAAATGTAGGCAGTGTGAATCACTCTTATGTGTATAAATGTATATGTGTGTGTATATTTTACCATTTGTCCCTTTCTTTCTTCTTCCCAAGGCATATTCTCTGCCAATTTTAAAAGCTCCAAAAACATAGCTTGACATAGAATTGCCTGTGGCACACAACAAAGACAAACTATATTGATCCAGTAAAATCCAAGATCGATGATGTAAATTTTTGACTGGCATTTGTCAGCAGCACATCCCTTCACATGTTGGACAACAAACACATTTTCAGAGGTGCTCTGGGAAAATACAGTAATGAATTATAATAGCCAACCACTCACTTCCTTACAGATTTTGTAATTTTATTGCGCATTTCATTGTAATCCCAGCAATTTTTAAAGCAGCACAGTTCTCAAAATTAGCAAGCTGAGATGCTGGTGCCAGAGTCTGTGTAAATGTGCTGCAGTAGAGTGTCAGTCAGTGAACATTAGGCTGAAGGAAGTGCCAACCAAAAAGAAAAAACAAACCAAAACCAAAACAAACAAACAAACAAGAAAAACACAACCATAACAAAACAAAAAACCAAACAAACAAGCAAACAAAAAAACCAACAACAAACCTCAAAACCACATCCCAAGACCCAAGTCACCATTTCTGCTTTCAGGTCATGGCTTCAAAACAGGTTTGAAGTGCATTCTTTGTATCCACCGAGCCAAAGGCGATCTTTCCCAGTTGGGAAGTGTCAGAGGGATTGCTAAATATGGGTTTGCACCCCACACTGCATGCTGGGCCTTGCAGGCTTTCCACAGCAGCTGTTATGATTTATGAACTACTCTAGAAACCTTTCTGTACTGAAATAATTTACTTGGTCTCTGTTTTATTAATTATTAACACAAATCTAATGTTACTCTCTCTAAGGTACTGTATCTACCTTTACACTTTTTTTTTTTTAAATAACTGGCAGTTTTCAAAATATTGTAATGGTTTGAGAATCTTCATGTAGAGTAACAAAGATAAACTAAGAACAGATATGGCATGTCATGTCCTGTGTTCTGGATTGAAAGCTTATTTCAGGAGCTTGTACCGTAATTATTCTCTCTAACTGTTCTAGACAATTCATGCAGACAGCTGCATTTCCCCTTACAAAATGGGGCAAATGACTCTTAGAAAAGCTATGTGCAATTACCAGGAGGGAGAAGATGCATTGAAATTAGTCTCTGCTTTTGTTTATGGTAGCATGATTACAAAATATGGCACATTTCTTATAAAAGTTGGACGTAAACATATGTGTGGAGTTTTCTTATTTGGTGGTGGGTTTGGAGTGGATTTGGTTTTTGTGTTTGGGGTTCTTTTGGTTTTGTTGTCTTTTTTTCTTTTTTTAATCTGCTACCCCTTGTCTGTACACTGTTCATCAGTGGACAGCAATGACCTATTCATTGTACCCACAAAGGTGACTCCATAACAGCTTCATTTTTTCTGAGTGCCTGAAATGCATCACACTGGAAAACCAAAGTTTTCTATCCAAGCTTAAAGCCTGAGGTTGTGTCCCCTGCTGTCCTCTTTGCAGATAGATTCACTACATGTTAGTGGCTATGGGGGGTATGTTCAACCTGAACTCTCAGTGCAATCTATGAGGAAAAGAGCTTTATTACAAATTTGTCCCTAGCTGTTTTTATTTATCAGTATATGTTTATACATTCATCTTCAGAAGAATAAGAATATCCAGTTTTATTTCTTTTACACAGCCTCAAGGCCCTGAAAATACTCCCTTTCCCTTTTCATCTTGAAAATAACAGAAAACTATTTGAAAATATATGTTTTAATGAAGTTATTGGAGAAGATTCAATAACAATTAATAGATTAAGCTGACATTATTAGTCTCACATAGTCATTCAGAATGAAAGTATTTTCTTTTCCGTGGGCTTTTCTAAGCAATCAGTATTTAAACGAAATTTTCATTTTTAAAGTAGTATTTACATCACTAAAAACAAAATTAAGTTCATGCAACAGTCATAGAGCATTTTCATATTTCTACTTTTAATTCCTACCTAGGTGATGCAATCCTTATATATATTTTGCTAGTTTGTTTAATTTAATTGAATAGAACAAATGGAAACAAAATGTGTGTTTACTGTCTCAAAATTCAAAAAACCAATAGCAATTATTATTATTGTTTCTATAGGGACTCTTATCCACAGCTGGACCAGCCTGAGCCCTCTGCTGCTGGGCAGCCAAGGGAAAAATGTGTGTGTTATCACCCAGTTCTCTTAGACTGAATGACATTTTATACTGAAAATGAGAAAGGCCATGTATTTTTCATTTATTAAGAGAAACTTTGTCTGTGTGGCATCTCTGATTTGATTTTGAAAGGTGATGCCTTGTCTCATTTAATTTCTTCCTATTTGTGACCAAGAATCTGGCCAATCAATACCTGTCAAGTGGGATGGCATCTGAGACACACCACCTGTGGGGCCTTCCCTTGGAAGTTACTTGGATTTACTTTGCTTCTTTGAATCTCCCTGGGAAGAACCATCACACCAAAGTTCATGGAAAATGACTGCAGGTACCATTAGAAACTTGCTTTCAGAATTTCAGTTTGATTCCTCTGGCATACTGTTCTAGCTCATAACAAGATCATGGTAATTTTCTTTAGTTTGCAAGACTGAGTGGTGATTTTGAGGATTATTGAGGGTGAAAAATGCCTACAAAAGCAGAAGTTATATATGTTTTGAGT
This sequence comes from Picathartes gymnocephalus, assembly GCA_013390045.1. Taxonomy (NCBI): domain Eukaryota; kingdom Metazoa; phylum Chordata; class Aves; order Passeriformes; family Picathartidae; genus Picathartes; species Picathartes gymnocephalus. The sequence continues at coordinate 49,152 of WEKY01059783.1, read as the reverse complement.
GTTCTGTGTATCCAAAAAGAACAAGGATTAGTTACCACTTAGCTGTTCACTGGCTGAGATCTCTATAACCGCATCTCTGGGAAGTGTTTATAGACAAGTACGCATGTTCCAGTGTGTGATGATCTGTGTAGTTGGTCCTGCAGTGTAGGGTAGGAGAACCACTCTCTGTGATTTCTCCAAGTGTCTGTCCATTTCCTTTGAGGGGACCAAGGTTTGATACTCTTTTTATCAACCTGTTATTTACATAATAAGGCACAAGAAGTCTTTTGGAGGGGAGGCAATCATATAAATTGAATATGAGTTGTGTGCCACTGCTCATGGGAGTTTTGGGGTTGTTTTGATTACAGAACCTAATCCTAGTAATCTAAATTTTGCATATGTCACAAATACTTGGAAATTATTTTTGTAGTTTTTTATGATTGGAAAGGGTACGTAAGTATCATGTTGTGCTGTTCTATGGTAATTTTTAATGTCATTAATTAATGCTGAAACATCTGCTGCAAATTTGAATGCTGTCACTTTTGCTGTACCACTACCTTTAAATTTTGAATCTTTGGAGAGGTTCCACTTGTAATTTTTTTTTCTTTTTTTTTTTTTTATTTAAAGAAACAGATATGTGGTTTCTTTGAATTGGCAACTGAAGGAATAAGTAACTTTGTGCTATGGATGTATAACATTTTTATTTTGACAGCACAGAATATTAGATGCCATTTGGACACTTTCTTGGACTCTCTGGGGGAAAGGTATATATACCTACACATTACTTATGATGGCTGGCCAAATAGAAGTTGCAGCTTGAGGCTCTCCTGCATGCCAGGTATTTGCATGGCATTAGGAAGTAAAATCTTTCTGTACAGCATTTCTTTCACTTGCTGGGTATCTCCTGGTAGTACAAGAACTGCCACAACCCATAGAAATGCACATTAAAATGGTGCCCTTGTGCCTTTGTAATGACTGTCCAGTTTGGACATGTAATTTCCAGAGCTTCGTAGTGACTGGGTAGCCTTCACATGTTCAGCTGTTCCAGTAGGTGTCGAACAAATTGAATTTTCGTGGCTTCCAGCAAGGGCAACACTGTTTCAAAAAACATGAAACCATTCAACTTTCATTTCTGTTTAAGTCTTGTAAGAAGCAGCTAGTTCTCTGTAAGTGCTTAAAACCTAATAATTTATGTTCTGGGGGGAAGGTTGTGTATCAAGGCTGCATGGGAAAGAGATATATCAGGGAGAAATTTCTTTACAGGTTTTCAAACAAAGGCGAGAGTTGAATTTACCCTTGTAGCTCCATGCTCAGAAGCTAAAGCCCAGTTCCCAGTCAACGGCTTCATCAGATGGCCCCAAATGTTTTCCTACATTTCCACTGATGCTGAAACCATTGTTATCTCATACACTCTGCCTATAGCCCAAACCATCAGTCCTTTCTCAGCCAAGGCCAGCCCTTGTAGATCCATCAGTGGAGAAACCCACATGAAAAAGGAGAAAGAAAGGTACTTGGAAATGCAGTGTCTAACTTCATTAGATTTGTTGACTGATGGGAGTGGAGGGGAAGAAGTATCATGCTGTCTTTGTCCAGATCTCTGTGTGCTTTGTTCATTTATGAAGATGTCCTGTGTGAAGGAAAAATCTTCCTTGAGGACTCTCAGAACAGAGATACTAATCTTCTTTTCTCATTATTCTTGTAAGAGATAATAATTTTCTTCCTCCCTCAGGGTGGAGTTGGGAAAAATCAGAGCTTCCAGGTTTTGACAATGTTGTATCAAGCATTCTTTTATTGATAAGAATTCAGTAAAAATCCTTTTTCCTTTTTAGCAGCAACATCTCAGGTACATTTAATCCCAACATCTACTCTCTGCCTATAGTCTAATAATTATCTTCAGATGTACTGGAGCTGTTACTGGGACTGTTAGCAAATGAGAAAAGTTTTGTTTGACTCAAAGTTTCAGAGAGGCTTTGAAAATGTTTTGGTTGCTCATTATTCCAAACAACAAGCTTTTTTTCCAAGTAGTTGAGTTTTGTTTCTACAAGCATGTGTGATGGTTGCAACAAGGCAACATAAAGTATTCAGTATAAGTTTATCTACTTACAGAGATTTAAAACAAAAATGTTTTTCTAGTACTTGTATTTCATCAGAAAGAAATTTTTAAAAAAAATCTGGTGAGACTGAGTAGAAAACAAAAGCAACAGTTAGGCAGGTAAATGTTTATGTGTAAGTGATGCAAGTAAGCACACATTCAAGTATAGGTGCAAATCTTCATGAAGGATTAAGAAAATTAGAGATAGCTGTTAACAGGGCAAAAATTAGGATTTAATCTCAGTTCTACAAAGTCAACAAAAGATTTTTGTTTACCTGTGACAGAGTGGCACACCCTCCAGTACCTACCTGTAGCCCCCTAATTAATTCAAACAAGTCTTGTAAGTTTTGATTGATAGCACAACCTTGAAATAAGCCTGTGACAGATTACTTGAAAAAGAACAGCCTGCAAGTCATCCTCTGAAATGTTCACTTTTTTGTGCCTGCTGATGTCTTTGCTATTCAAAACCTATAAAAGTTATGGATGTTTTAATGTTATTTAAACACACTGGTCTTAATCTGCTGTCATTGCAAAAAAATAAATGAACTCATTAGCAAGAGATAAAATCTTTTTACAGCCCTACTATTTAAGTTTATCCTCAACAATACCTTTCCAATATGTGTCATGTGCTGATACAAGCAAGAGGTGTGGGAACGTTCCTCCTGGGACTAAAGTGCTCTAGACAGAATATTGGCCGGCTTTGAGAGTAATAAAGACAAAGGAAGACAATATCTAATCAAGGATTTACTTGGAAATTCTAATAGATTTCTAACTTAATTAAAAACCTTTTAATGAGCTCTTTGTTTTTGATGAGAGCTAAATATAGATATCCATGGTAGTATGGCCTTAATAGCACTGCAGACCAACTTTTCTATCCCTCCAGTGCATTGGAAAGGGTTAAAAATGTTGCAGCACCAGAGAGGTTGATTCAGAGAGAAACTGTAGTGCTTTTGTGTGGAAATCACACAATTACCCCTTGAAACACACAAACTGGTTTAGCTTATTTGCCCTAATTTTACAGTATATAGATTGCAGGTAGGACCTGTTTCCTGGGGTGTAGCAGGTGAGGGTTTGCCTGGTTCGTTCCTCTGAGTTGTGTTGCCTCCCTGACCAGCCCAATCCAAGGATCAGGAGATGCCAGTTTAGGAAACCAAGGCTTTAGAGCAATGCAGAGACATTTGCAGGGCTATATTGATGAGGCTTTAATGGAAATGCAGCAATAATCAGCAGGGTAGGAGATGGCAAACAAAGTTTAAGCATCCTGTAGGTACTCCAGGTCCAATAAAAATCCTTGTGGACTCAGCAGGAATCTGAGGTGAAGGGTGCTTGTAAGCAGAAGTCTGCAAAAGGAAAAAAAAAAAAAAAAGGAAAGAAAATCTAGAATGATGAAAATTTCAAATATGATATATGACATTATAATTAATTGCTGGCTTTCAATATTGCATTTAGTCAATCTTAAAATCAAGTAAGAATTGTTACATGGTTTTCATAATATATTTGTATTTTTTAAATTGGAAGGTACTGCATGTGGCATATTTGATTTGTGAGTTTTTATTTTCCCCCGCTATTTTACTTAAAAGGTTGTTCAATTGGAGCATGACTGTTTTGATTCCAATTGCGAAAAATATACTTAGAAATCTATATAAAAACGAAAGAAGTATAATTATAGTAAATTTATGCCTTTATTTCTTTTGCATTACTTAAAATTATGTTGTACATTCATAATTTTTATTACATTTTCAATGTTTATCATTTAGCAAGTAAGTATAGTCATGTAAGATGTAAATCTTTATTACATGGATAGATCTGGTTACCAGTAAATTGTCAGACATTCAAAGGGAATGCTCAGGTCTAATGGACACAGCTCTGTTTTCCCAAAAGACTAGCTCTGTTTCTTAAAATGATAGCAAGAAAGAAATATTCGGTTTTTTTCACACAAGCAAATACAACCTTAAAATAGAATTGTAACTAGCATAAAGCACCAAAGTCAGCAGTGAAAGTGAAATAAAGCTCTCTCTCATGACTGCCTGGCTAACTCATTCTGTTCTTACAGAGATTTTCTTCTCATTGTTGTAATAACAGGAATCTGAATAAAGGATTTAAGTAATGTTAGCTCATCTGGATTGGAGCAGATTGTTTAGATTTTAGACATTTTTTTTTAAATTAAAATAGATTACATTGCAGATTATTGGATTGGTAGCTACATGGAATCTATCATTCTTAAACCTCTTGAACCTGTAGATGGAAAACTAATTCATAAAAGGGAAAATAAGAAAATAAGGAAAAGGAAACAATTTACCTCATAATGTACGTAATAAAGCCAATCTTATACCAAGTGTGATTGTCCAGAACAGGTAATGGATGAATGTTTTTATTACTTTTATGGCAATAATGCAATAAAACCCATACTTCTCTAAGAAATACCTTAACATAATTGAAATAATAAGAAAGAAATTTAAAGGGGTTTTAATGTCGGAGGATAGAGTTAAAAAAACAGCCTTTGGAAAATTCAGGAAATCATAAGTGATACATGATTTTCCATTTGAAGGATCTTATTGTCTGTTCTGTCTCATCTTAAACAGCAGGAAAGGATAGGCCTTAAGAAAAGAATTAATTTTCCTACTTATTTGCAGCAAATAGAAGGCCAGGGTGGGGAGAGCCAGGGCATGGCTGAGCAGCCATGGGCAGGGGTCAGCGCGGGGCTGAGTGCAGGACAGCACTCTCTGCTCCCATCTTCAGAAACAGTTGGGAAGACAATCTGGGAAACTGGAGGGTGGTCCTGCCACGGTGCTCCTGGGAAGACAATGGAGCGAGCGGGTCTGTGGGCACAAGGAGGTGGATGGGACAGGAGCCTGAGGAGAGCCGGGCGGGGGAGGCCTGTGCGCTATGGCGGGCCTGAGGGGCGGCCTGCGCGGGAAAAGCAGCGAGCGCAAAGGTGGCAAAAAAAAGGAGTCCTTCCAGCCTGGTCCACCCCGTGAGGAGAAAGAGTTTGTGAAGTGCAGCCCGTGAGGTATTTCTCATATGATTTCTGAGGTTTTGTTTTTAATTGCTTCTAAACTGGGCGTGCTTAGCTCAGCTGCAATTTTCAAGCAAAGGCTTTCTCTGTGGGTAGTGAAGCCTGTGTATTAGTCACCTTGAAAGGTTTTAAGCAAAGACTTCGAACTTTTGTAGCATGGGGATTTTGTTTCTGCTCTAATGGCACACCTGAAAGCCATGAGAGTCATTTTTGAAAAGGCTCTGAGGGCCGAGGGATGTCTATGCAAGAGTGCTCCAAAGGGAAGGGGAGATAGTCTGTGTGGGAGACATCCAGCCATGATCAACAGGACTGGATTTGGGATGGGAACAGGAAAGTGTTGTGCAGGGGCACTTCCGTGAGACTTTTCCAAAGGTGCTATGGTAAGAGATAGCTTAGGAGATGAGAACAAACCTTTGCCTTCAGCATTCCCAACATATACCATATGTTAAACATCTTTAATTGTATTTTTTCCCAACATTTTTTCTTTAACATACTGTTTAGAGAAAAGAAAAGTAGGGTTTGGGTATCTCTGGCCCTTGATGAGCAGGAGCCATGAGGTTAAATATAGCAACAAACTGAGCTAGAAGTGTCGGTCAAGAAAGAATATTTATTGCAAGGGCAGACAAGTGCATGGCTCCTAAGTGCTCTCACTGCATTTACTGGCACATTTCTCGGGGTAAAGAGCAATACATGGACACTTATGTTTAACTGGATTTATAACATTGCAGGAACTATATGACTTTTTTGTGTATGTTCAGACATGTCTGCTATGTCCTTCAGGGTTTCTTTGCTTGTTTTCTGTCCTTGATATGCTGCCTTGCCTTAAGTGAGGGGCTGAGCAAGATTACCTGCAGGGGCTTCTTCCCATGTAAATTATTCTGTGGTCACTCAGGTTTCAAAACCTGCGGAAGGAGACCTCCTTTATTGAATTTCTAGCTGGATTGGGAGAGGCTGGTGCAAGAGGGAACAACTTTCAGTGGAAGGAGGAAGGTGTGAATGAGTTAGAGAAGTATGCTCTGTGGTTGTCAGGATCAGAAGATAAGGTTGCTGTGGGCAGTGCGTGTCCCTCTGGAAGAGACTGAGGTAGCTATGAAAATGCTGGGAAAAATGCCTAAATCAGAATGGCTGACTCATAGGCAATGTAGAAACACATCAGATTTAAAGTATAGCTCATTATTTAAATAAACTGATCTACAGTACAACTGCTGCAGCAAAGATGAATACATTTGTGTTTATGAAGTACAAAGGTCCCACCTCTGTCAAATAACAAGAAAAATGACCACAGTAAAAAAAACAATTATGGTAATTATGTAATGATATTGAAAGAATATCTATACTCATGTTTCATCTACAAGAACAAAATTGTTTTTACAAGCCCCAACTGTGTGGTCCTAACCAGTTCTGAGGTTTTTTTCTGTTCTAATCTAGTATGCTTTTAGATTATTATAATATTTCATTTGCCTTTCATGAAACTCTCTCTGCTGTCGAGTGTCTGTTTCAAAGTAGTGAATCCCAAACTGTCATTCCTCTATTTTTGGCCTGAGAGAAAAATGTCCTCTGGAAATGTATAATCTATTCTTTACTTAGTGCAAGGTTATTTTCCAAATTGACCACTAATTTTTACTGACTGTCAGTAAAATTTACATTTGCAAGCTATTTTAACTGTTACTGCATATTTTATAAAGCTATATTTTTATCATGATTATTATAGATTTAATTTTACAGGAGGCGTGTATATCCATGAGCACTGCTTTTGTGTTCCCCACATAATTTTTTTCAGTGTTCTTACAATTTGCCTGGTTTAATGTTAATACCATCCCTGCTAAATCAGTCCCCCGGCAAAGCATTGATTAGGATTGTTTGCCCTTACCAAACTGTTAATAGGTTCCACTTAGAACATGTACAGCCCATTGTAAGTGTCCTCTTCTGCAAAAGGAAAAATCTCCGATTTTTGCCTGCAATTTGGAGGTACAGCTAATGGGGACAAAAAATTTATCTAATTAGTGAAAGACTCAAAGAACAGGATTTAGAAATCTACCTGTAAACATCAAGGAGTTACATGTATAAATTTATCTGTTGTGTTCCTGAGTGGTAATGCCCATTAAATTGTAGATGTCAGAGTAAAGAATATTAAAAGATGTGGTTCATGATAGCAGTGAATCTACTGTTGTTTCATCCTGATGCATGAAAAGTCCTGAATCCCATGATGTTAATTTAGACTATCTACAAATTTAAGGTAAATGAAAATTCATTTAAAATTTTAAATAAGAAGAAAACAAATTTCCCATATTTCCAGTCTTTTGTGTCGGCTGTGATTTGTGGTAAAAGAGCCTGTGGAGTCCTGAGCTGTTTTGCAACATACTAAACTTTGTTGACATATTTGCTACATATTCCCAGATTAGTGACAGCTAAATTTTTATGATTCAGAACAGAAAAAGCAGGATAATGGGTTCCAAACCTAACAGCTTTGTTAAGAAACACTCTGTGTCCCCTATTAGTAAAAATATGTGCTGTGGTCCATTATGGTAGGAAGAAAACTGAGAATGCCTAGAAAATGAATATTTTTTTTCTTTCAATGCCTTCATGTGTCACGAAGAATAGAAATACTATTTATGTAAGGCTAACAGGTACTACACTTTTTGATATTTTTAAAGCAATTTAAGCAGCAGTCATTACTAGTTTGTAGAACAATAGATGTCAAATAAGATTTTATAATATACTTCCTGAAAACCAGTGAGGATTTTTATTCTTTGTGCTAAGGAAATTGTGTGTTTCAAGAGAAACATTGCGTTGTGACACATGAAATATCTCAAGACTATTTCAACACCATTTCCTGATGCAGAGACATGGTATCTGATTGAAAAGAGAAAGAAGGCAGGCTGTTGAATGCAGGGTGCACAAAGCTGAGTCCACACCCTGCTGTTACTTCTGTGCTTTTGCACGTAGTTCTGTGTTAGTGTGGTAGTCTAACCTGTCTTATTTTTTACTTTCTCCTCTCAGCTATGTAGTGGTCCTCAGTTATCCTCAAATGTCATTATGATCACAAATATCCATAAAAAGTTGGAGTAGGCTGTAGTTCACGAGGTGAGGTCTGTGATGGTTGTTGTTGGTGAGAACTCCACTAAAATGAAGCAGCAGAAAAATGGGAATCCAAGCAGTCAGGGGAGATGACAGGACAGACACACTGTGGGGTTTTCTCCCTCAAATGGTAATTAATGACTGTGCTAAAGAAAAATGTGAGTTTTATCTGTGGTATCATTACAGTTTGCAGCCCAGCCATAGAGAAAAGCAATCTTTTCCTGAGGAACTTTGATGCTGTTTTTTAGTTTAAATGAAATGCTCATGATCATATGGATGATTGAAGGTTGATTGCCCCAAGCAATAGTTTATTTATTAGAGATCCAGCCAATCCTAATTTGTATATCTTCATGTCTGATAAAGGCAAGTCTAAAACCACTCTGTCGTTATTGCTCTTCCTCTTGTATAGGTGATAATTCTGACAATAACTGTCTTGTGCTCAAGGGTATTATGAAATTTATTCTCTTAAGACATATTTCGGAATTCACATCTGTGAAATTAGGTTAGATATATATCTCTCTGTGGCATCTGGACTAGTTATGCCTTCCTAAGACCATCTTCATGAATTAGGAATTGATTCCATAAGGTATCTGATGCACAAAGGAAAAGTGCTAATTATTACCCTAATATACATACGGATATAATTTGCTGTTTGTTTTTCCTAATTGAAAAAAAAATCTCTAGTGAAATTTAAATGTCTAAGTAAGGTGGTGACACACCTGACTTTTAATAGATGGGTAATGAAGTCCTCCACCAAATAAGGTAGTAAGCAACCCTAATATTTTAAATGTGAACGTATCACACCAACTTTTAAACCCCCATTAAGTCAAAACATTTCAGGTTACATATCCAAAATTCACGGATAAGTAATATACAGCCTAGAATATTGAATGAAAATGGAAGACCCCAGATATATCTGACCCTGTTAAAGACTAGTCTTGCTTCTCCCTTGACTTTCATGCAGGTGTTTATTCCTTGGTAAATTACAGTAATTCTATTTACATCTTTTGTCCAAAAGATAAATAAATAATCAGGCCTGTGGGTGAAAGCATCAGAAGAGCAAGCAGTTATTGTCCTGGTGGTAGTGTTATAGTTCAGCTAGGGGTAGAACTCATTTTCAATATGAGGAATGAATCTAACAGTAAGTTTGATTTCAATTTTGAGAGCTTCAGTAGTCAGAAAAGCCATACTTCCCAATACTCTTCAGGTTCACCATGTTGATAGTTGGCCAAAAATGTAGAAAATTTTGTTTATTGTGCTATTATTAACTGAAGTTTAAGGACTAGAAAGGCCCAGCGGAAAAAAAAGGTGTATAATTATCTTGCTGGAAGGCTGCTTTAATTAAATTCTCCCAACTGAGACCTGTCCCCATTTTTTAAGTGAAGCATGGACTATAATCAGTCACGTTAACATTCAATTTGCTTCCCTGCAGATGACCATGAAAGAGAGTGCATCTCAGTGAAGCTGTGCTTCAGCTAGGACAGTTCTTTCTGAAACCAGTGGAGCCACCAGTTCTCCTCTTTCCCAGACCCGTTTAGATGTCAGCTGACACAGCAAAGAGGAGGAAAGGACATTGTGCATTGTAGATGTTTTTGGTTTTCAGACTCAATTAATGATCATTTTAGTGTTTGAGTGATTCAGGCCCTGGAAATAACTATGTTTGGGGACATGCCATCTTGTAAGTGTAGCAAAGAATTGTTGGGAACCCAGGAAAGAAATGGAAAATTGAGCTCAAGCTTACTCTTTTTTAACTACCAGGATATGGCCTTAGTTCCAAATCAATTATGTAAAATAAACTCCTCCAATACAGTCAGCTCTGAACAACCATTAGTACAGTAAGAGCATTTTTGCCCTAAATGACAGTCATCTGGGAGAAGTGCATAGATTTTACCATTCACCAGAGTTAAGTTGGTAGATTTAAAACCATATTTTAAAATTCAATGGAAGTCAGAACTCCAGGGAAACAAGGAATCATTCTGTGTAACAGCCTGTGCACTGTTTGGTTGTCCCGAAGGATATTCAGTGCATGGACTGCTCTCAGTCTCTACTGTCAGTCTAACCCAGCCTGGCCATGGCAGTCATGGTTCAGTGTCCCAGCTCCTGCATCTGGGCAGTACTTGTGCTGAGGGGGATTTAGATCCCTTTGCCTAATTGAGATCTGAGCCTGGATTTGCCTAAAGAGAGAGCCTTTCATACAATGGCTGTTAAAGCATGGTTCTTGTTCAACCATCAGTCTTTATCCATTTTGAAGGACACCTTATGGATATAAATTATGAGGTCTGTCAAGGGAAGGTTCATAGATAAATGGGTTCAGTCACTGGAATATTACTTCCTACAGGACTGGCTGCTGAGTAACAGTAAATTGTGGGGACTAAGGAAGTTTATAAAATCCAGATCAGCTCAGCTGCCTCGCTCCTGAACCGACAGCAGCATATGCAAAACCCAAGGTTATTGTGTCACATGGCAGGTTCAACAATGTCATTTTGACAATTACAACATACTTGCAGATTGACAATGTGACAAAATACAGCACTAGTATAAAACTGACAGGCTTTGGAACTTCAGATTTTTTCAGGTGTTATGTAGTTGCATGAAAACATATTGAGAAATCCTAAACCAACACCTCCAAATTAAATAAATAACTCTTTCACCTTGATGATTATCCAATGTCTGTGGAGTGAGAGACCCCAGCTTTGACACCTCCATCATTTGTGTGATCTCTTGCCCTAAATTTCCAAGCTGTGAAGAGTCTACGAAATGAATTCTGTATTTTTATTGTCTGAAATGCTTGGTAAATCAGCTTTGAGACATACTATCTGAGAAATAAGCTAGGTCTCAGTAATTTTTACATAGTTGTGACCTCTGCTAGTGACCATTATTTGTTTCTCAGCCCCATTTCAAACACAGCTGCGTAGTCTCCTAATTGTGAGTGAGCTGCTTGTGTGTGGATCTGCTGTTAGATGGGTAATAGTGGGAAATGATGAAAGAACCAAGACCCTTAATGCATGACTTTTTCCTTACTCACACAAAGAGCTTGATATAGTTTCCTTGGATACTATCCAGCATGTTGCTGACAGGGTTTTTATTTTCAGACTTTCTTTTCTTTTTCCCCAGAAGCGGATGATATATCCCATTATTTGTTGAGAAAAATCCTGTGTGTGTGTGTTTCCTGCATTTTTAGTATCTACTATCGAGAAAGATTGAAGTGCAAATTAAGTCTTACAAGGATGAAATACCATCATATCAATAATTATTGCAGCATCTCACAAAAGGGTCATAGCTTTGCTTTGCCCTGAATATGGCTGGACTGAGGTAACCTGGATCAAAATGTCAAGGACAAAAGTGAATTCTCTAGGGAATCAGTTCCATCATTTTATTTTTATTTAAGAATTTTGCTGAAACAACATTTGTTTGTTTTATTCTTCAGAAGCTTGGGCCAATCATCACCTTCTATATACAAATAGACAACAAATATAGGCTGCATGAAGGCAGCATTCTGATCAAAGACATGATGTTTGGGGAAAAGAAATCAGAAAAAAATATTTTACATTACTATTTCTTATGTATTTATATGGTTGATCTTTGATCTATGGATGTGATTTGGAACCAAATCCTGTAGGTGGAAAAGTGCAGAATTTCTGAAAAAAGATAAAAATGCATTTTTGTATTCAATTAAATCAGAAATACAACCAATTTATTTTTTCTTTCCTGCAGATATTTTCAATCAGATTTATTCTTTTTCTTTAAAATTGGAAACGTTCTGAATATCTCTGTAAAAAGTGCATGAGCACACACATAGGAGCACTCAGGTAAAAGATGGAGATGTTCCTTCTCTCCACTTCAAATTCCTTTGAAAAATTGCACCAGAATTAGGTAAACAAGCAGGTACTGTTACTTCTTTTCCTATACCTTTCATAATCATCTTCTGTTGTTTCTTCTTGTTCAGTTGTTTCAGAAAATACTGCTTCAGCTGTACTGGCTTACCATAAACATTATGATTATGTTATTATCTAAAAGGATACTTTCTTTTTCAGATTCTGATAGTTTCTTGTCACAAATCTTTCTTAGAAGACTTGTGGGTTTCTCTCACTTTCTCTTCTCGCTCCTAGCCCTGATGAGACATTTTGTCCCTGAAAAGTGTCCTAATTCCATAAAAGCAGGAAAATAAAAAGTGTTCACAGCGAGCCTACAACATAATCCATGTTTTCAAAATTACATTGAGTCGCCCACCTCAGTGACTCAGCCAGTGGGTAGCAGCAGAGTCATTTTGAGTGGCTGTTTTCCAGCTCAGTGATTGCTTACCACGTTTCACTGTGGGCTGACTTTCTTTGTGTAAAAGGTATGTTTTAGAGTCCAGAAGAAAAAGAAAAGGAACATTCCTGAAGAATCAGAACTGCTGTTGCATTCATATACTTAAGTCCTGAATGGTGGCACAGATGTAACAAACTTTGCTTGTTCCCTGCAATATCCACCTGTGTGATATGTGGAAGACCTGGAAATGAAAACAAGCATCTTTGTGCATGGATATGTATACTTTGATAATCACCCTAAGGCAATGTGGAAATTGCAGAAAAAATCAGAAAATCATTAAGTCTTATTCAGTTGTATTTTTTTGGGTAATAACATTCATATGTCCAAATATGTGTTGTATTTTTTATCATTTATTTTGGCTGGCAGAAATTGTCCTTTTAAGAAGAGAATGGGAAACCTGGTAGTAGAGTTTACAGAGGGCGTTATTAGCACATGGAAGACTTATGTAAGATTATCCTAGCCTCTAAAGGTATAAAACCCCATCAAGTTATTTCTCATGCACCTGTCTTTACAGGAAGTAGTCTATTTTATGGTGTATCAATATAGCATGGAATAATCTCCCTGGAGCTGTAGCTTTGAAGCCATTAACCAATAGCCATGGAAGCAAGAACACCTCTGGTGTGGCTAATGATAGGTTTCTAATTGTTTATAATAGATGATGTATTTTTGTAGGAATTACTTTAAATGCAGCACTGTGTCCTGTGGCCTCCCAGGATGCTGCTCAAAGGCTTCAGTAATACTTACATAACAATAATTTCTTTTTGACAAAATCTTTTTGGTGAGGAATATTTTCTCAGCAGGGAAGGCAGCTGCCTGCTGCATTTTCACCTGGGCTGAATTTTAGGCAGGCCACAATTTGACTGTAATATTGCAGCTGCTTATACCTATGGGTGCAATTATTGTCTCCGGGATGACGAGATCTCTCAAACGTGGGTACAGTTATTTAGCTGCATAATAATGTAGCTAAATAGTAATTAGTCTTAATTACAGCTGTTCACATGTACAGAAGGAAAAGTGTTAACTCCAGACTGACCTTTTAAAATTAATACCTTCCACTTTCATTCCAATATTGAATTCACCTTTACCAGAGCTGAATTCCAAAGAAAATGACCTGTGATGAACTTTGATTTAGGGGCATTATTGCATTTGTGGGGCTAAAGGATTTTGCATGACACATTTCAGTCTGTGTTCTCAGATCCCTACATTTCCTGAAAAAAAAATAGTTCTGGGATACTTTCCACAGCAGTAACAGGAATTTTTTCTTGAAGTTGCAAGACACTGAGAGATTTTTTTCAGCCTCGATAGTGAAGAGAAATGGAGAGGAACACCTTCAAATATTCAGTTCCAGATATATCTGGGTATGATGCCGAAAGCATGGAGAGAAATTTCAAGATCTCTTAAAGTGTACTTTGACCAGCATAAATCTGATGTTACTTGTGTGACTAAAATACTTGTCCCTTTGTGGACATCACATGCCACAGGGAATGACTCTTTCCATATGTAGTCTCTTCTTTTAACTGAATATTGAAACTTTGGAGTTGAGAGCTCCTGCTCCTAGGATGACTGTAATGACTTTGTAATGTATCCCTCTCTGAACAACTTAAATATGATCTCATTTTTCACTTATTTTCTACTGCTGTTTTGACAGGTTACTATTAAGACTGCCTGACATACTTAATGCTAAGATGATGATTCACTTGATAATTATTTTGTGAAATATTAATCATTTGTACTGAAATTTTATATTCCTGATTTCTATTTGAGGACATTTCTATTGTATTTATTTTTCCCTCCAGTTGGAATGATTTATCAATTTCTGACAATGACAGAGGAAAGGCCTTCACTTCTGATGTTCTGAAAATATGATGGTTGTTTGCTTGGGAAGAACACTCAGCCTGTGCTGTGAGCTGGACTTTTGCCTTGTTTAGGTGGCATCAGTGTCTCCTCTTTGGAACATAATCAGTTGTGATAATTTCTGCTTAATGCACATTTACAGAATGGCCAGAGATTTACCTGGTGCCCACAGATGTCAGTGGAAATGCTTACATCAAGCAGGGCATACACTAAGGTCATCACGCCTACTTTTAAAAGACATTAATAATATCACTGATGAAGCAGTATGTGCACTTGCAAATATTACTTTCAGCTGACTTTTTTCATGCAGAAAAAATCCCACAATATTAGAGAAGCTTTGGATTTATTTTAGTTTGAAAGCAATGTATGAATTCAGTAATGTTAATTAAAGAATATGTATCAGCAGATTTTAGCATTCCTAAGATGCTTTGAGGATTGATTAATAAGGGTAATACTTAGATGGCACAATGGAATCATTTTCAACATCATTACCTTGTCCCTTGAAGAAGTCAAACTTGAACCCTTGGGATTTGGCACCACTTTGTAAAACAACATTACCAAACCCATCTGACTTTCTGAAGGACAAAACTTTTGTAATAATCAAGGCATTTGAATGTATTAAATTGGGAAGTGATGCAAAGCAGGAGTGACTTGAGGAGATGAGGTTTAGAAGAAGTGTTTGAAGGAGTATGCAAATGTTCTTCAGCCTAGGAAAATGATATAAAGGCTAAAATTAGGCCTAGATATATGATGGGAAGGTTGACATGGCAGCACTGGAGTACCCATTAAATCAGATAGCAGGTATAGTCACTACAGCTGTTGATGAAGTTTGATCTTTACATGGACTAAGGAATAATAAAATAAGAGCATCACATGTATCCTATAGTTAATAACAAATGTAAAATATACAAGCTAACATATAAAAATAGACATTCAGAGGGAGCTGCAAGGTAACTAACAGACAGTCTTTCTGGTTTGATGCCATAAACTCACAACATGTACGTCCCACAGGCACCTTGTTAGATGCATTTCAAGAACAAAATGAGAGCAGCAATTTCCAGTTGTCTTCTCATGACACAAAACAAACAAGCTTATATTTTCCATAAAATAAGCTTGGCAAACTTTCATATGGGAACTTTATAAAGGAATTTTCCCTGAGATCTGAGTCTAGCCTTAAAGAAATGCATCTTCATATTGGATGGGGTGAAACCCGGGACAGATCTGAGCTTCTCTGTAATCTTTTAAGACTGAGGTGCTTCTGCACAGAGCTCAGGAGCAGGGTGATGTGCGTGGAGTTAATACTGATCACTGAGGATGAGGTGTGGCTCCCTCCACAGCCAGCCCAGCATAGTTTACAGCTTTGGACTTGACTCCTAAGTGTTGTATTTGATTTTGGGTTGGTTTTTTTACTACGTTTTAATCTCAACGTGTAACAATTGGAACATTTAGATGTCTAACTCAGTTTCAGCTGTGTCTGTTTACTTGTTCCTGCAGACATTAGCCATAAAACACAGTCCTGTGCCATGACTTCATTTGACAGATGTTCTTACAATCATAGTACCCTCAAAGCAGCAAAATAACTGCAAAAGAAGCACAGAGCTGCTTCAGCTGAGGCAGACCAAAAGCACATGGACTCCCTGTGGGAAGGACATAACTGTTTATTATCAACAGGTCTTTGGCAACCCTGCTGATATTACCCTTTTCCTGGTTGCAGTAGAGGAGAACAAGGATTGGCCAGGCCTCTGCTGAAGCAAGGGTTGTTCTTTTCCAAGTGCAGGTGGTTGGTGTTGATAGACGGGATTATGAGCCCCAGCAGAAAATGGATCAAGGGAATGCTTGAGACCTAATTGCTACAAAGACTAAAAGAGCCTTGCCCAAGAAAGTGAATTGCAGAAATTTAGTGGCTCTTGTCATTTAGGTGCTCAGGAAGAACAGCACTGAGTAGGAAACAAACCTTTGATTTAGGAAGGGTAACTTTTGTCAGACTGAAAAATATATAAATCTGTTGCATTTGGGGGCTTAGGCCTAAGATGGAAAATGAGGTCTTGAAAAGTTCTGGTATTTTCTTTTTTTCTTCTTTTTTCTCCTTTCCTTTTTTAATGTTTCCTAAGCTAAGATCAGCTTTCTAAGGTCAGGCTTCTCTAGCTTATGGGGCAGATTTTATTTTTTTTTAAGGCTTTGAAGTGAATCCTTTCAACCTGGATAGACTCATCTCACATCTGCTGAATATGCTTCATTCTTCTGCTTTATTCTAACTCATGTGGCTTTTCTCAAGAGAGTAATTCAACAGATGTAAAGGAAACCAAAAAGATAGTGTTTTACCACTGGTAGGAAGCAGGAGTTTATGAAATAAGTTGTCTGATGTGTAGAGAATACCAGAAAATTGGATTCCCAAGCTGACATCGTAAATAAAGGTTTATTTAAATATTACATAAATGAGGAAAATAGAGTTATTGTAACAGGATTCCAGTTTCAATTTCTCATGAAAGTTATGTTAAATAAGCAGCTTGAATTCTTTCTCACTTCCCCAAACCCCGTCGTTCACATTTAAATGGTTGGTAGAATGACCTGCAAGCCTATTCTGACACTTTAGCTGTATTAAAGCTGACCTGCCTGTGTATCATAAAGTTCTCTTGGTTTAGATAATCACAGCAGGTTTATTACATCTCCTGTTGTAGAAACAGAATCTGCAACTTGTCCAGGTAATGCTAAAAGTCACCCATCCATGACAATTAAAAAGGGTGGCACAGCAAAGACAAAAGGGAGTAAAATAAATAGCCCCTGAGGGGTCACCCTGCAGTCTGCAGCTGGGCAGTCTGGAGAGCAGGAAGGCTGAAAAACAGCCTGGTGTCTTTCTGGAGCTATTTTAATGTCTCTGATTTATAGATCTGTTATTTTGTTTAGAGGATGGGAAAGAATAGCAGAGTAAACATGATGGAGAGGGCATCCACTTAAAGCTAAGGTCAATTACTCAAGGGAATAAATGTGTGTAATTGCACACCTGATAACTAACAGCATAAATAGACTGCTGATTTATATCATGAGTCTTTAACTGCAACCCCTTTATACAAACAATTATAATAATAGGAGGTTGATTATTTGCATTTGTTCCAACTACTTGTGATGATCATCTTTGCAGAGATACAGGAGGAAAATAGACTACTGTTCTCTTTGGCAGATATCCTTTCTCATTGGATGGGAACTGGCATTGTGGATAAACCTTTTATAGGTTAGGGCAGACAAACACTTTAATTATGCTCGGTTTTAATTCCCAGATGCCTAGATGAGAAAATCTTCTGGCATCTCAAGGCGTTGAATTAAGAGCATCTATCTGTCTTGCTAGTTCAATGACTTTTCATTAGCTATGATGTTTTGCTGCTCTTCTCTATTCTTAGCCTAACTACAGTAATTAAAAGGCAATTTTAAAAATTCTGTGTGGGAACTCGCCTTGATTTGGAGTTTGCTGAGCTTGGGAAACTGATGTCTGTCAGGCAAACTGGAGGCCCAGGACCCAGGTTCCAGGCCAAAGTCATCTCTACTACCTGGCACTGACAGCCCCAAGCAGCACAAGTTCAACTCTGGAGATAAAGTTTAGACAGATAGGGTTCTCATTTTGCTGAGTGTTTTAATTCCTGTGTGGATTTTGGGGGCAAGAGGACATGGCAAGGGGGTGTTGGCAGGGAACAGAGATTGCATGAAATTAAAGCAGTTTTCAAAACCCAGCATTTTCCATCTTCCAGAGAAGATACATTTTTATGTCATCTACCAAGACTTCAATGTCTCTGGGCTGCCTAAGTCTAAATCTGTTTCCAAATCTGAAACCCCCTGTGCATTTGAATAACCTTACAGATAATCTCCACAAAAAATATTAAAAGATAACATTGTAGATAATCACACTTTATTTATAGTTAAAATTAGTCTAAATTCATTTTATATTTATTATTGTTTGTAAATAAATACATGCATTCATTTCACTACTCTCTAATTTTTCTGTTATGCCCCTGATTAATCTGCCTGAATTTTGTGTACTGTTTCCCACTCCTCTTTCCTGATTTTGGTTGATGTGAGCTGTAATTATGAGTTGTGTGCATAGAAGTCTCAGCCTGGATTTTTCTATTCTTCTCCCAATCTAGAGAACTTAGTAATTATTAGCTAAGCCCATAGTACAATAGCAAAACCTAGTCAAGTTTCATATTATGGTTCAACTTTATCAAAAAAACTTCCGTGTCCTCAATAAACTCACAGTGTCCTTATTCTTCAAGAAACTATAAAGGAAATAAGTTCTGTATTTAGTATTTACTTCAGCAGTTACGTTCCTCTGAATTCTGCAAAAACACCTGAAAGGTCTGAATTGGGGGGGTCCTGTTTCAAATGTAAAAAAACCATTCGTGGATGTGGAAGTATTTTCAGAGTTCAGTTCAAAAGTATCTTGTTAATTAGAAAACCTTCCCTAATGTTCTTACCCTTGGCAATCCCAGGGCTGGTATTCCCACAAAGGCAGGTGATTAATGCCATGAAAGGGACAGCAAGGAATTGCAAAGTTCATCCTTCTCCATTAAGTAGCTGTCGCACATTCAGCTCTCTTCTTCTTAGCCAGTGTCCCCTCTTTATGGAGCTGATGACCAGCAGGGCACAGGGATGTAATTTTTCCTTTAGGTTCCCCTTGCTTCCAATCCTCCTGAAATGCTGTAAATTACCATCAAACTACTTCTTGGTCAGTGGAGAGGGGAAATAATCTGCTTTCCCAAACAGGATCCATGCTGTTAGGAGAGTTATTTTCTGACCTTTTAAAGTGTGTCTCCAGTCTGATATTTAAAGGCCTGCTCGAGGAACCTTATTTATGTTTGATCTATAAAATGAATTAGTGGTTTGAAAGTGTATAGCTTTGTGAATTATTAAATTACAGTTAGTAAAACATGGGTTTGGACCAGAATTTTTAAAGGGTTCTAATTTAATATTAAAAATTGTATATTTATAAAATTTGACTGTGTATTTTTCTGTGTGAGCAAATTAGAGAAATAGGTGGTTAACTAATGGCATTTTAACCTGCTATTAACTGCAGTACAAAATTATGCTTGTGAACGTGTAAATAATCTTGAGTCCTGTTTATACAGTTTGAAAACCAAGAGGTTTTTATACCCCATCATTAAACATATGTTTTATATTGTCAGCAGATATGTATTCTAATATAAGCAAGAGGTCATAATTTCTGAAGAGACTGTGGATGTAATTTCAATAGCAGATTTGCACATTAATACCTGTTAAAAGGCTACCCCTTGCTTCAGCAGATTGTGTTCAGCTGTAAAGACAAAATGTGTTTTCACAGGTCTCTTTTAACTCAGTTTGGTATGAACTGTGTCAACCTGTGCCTTGCCCAGATACCTTACCTTCCTAGGTGTGAGAGCATCATTCATTAGAGCATTGGGTCATGCCTAGTGATGAGGGCAGCTCCAGAACAGTGCTAGCCGGCGGCTGAACATAAACAGCTTTATTACAGGCTTGGAAATAGCTGTTAATGATCTATCTCCCACCCCCTAAGGAAAGGGAATTACTTGCATATTTTGTACTTTTTTTTCCATACAATCCCTTAATAGAAGAGCAAAAGATGTTGCTGTTTCTCAGTTTCAGCAGCACTACTAAATGAAACTTCACATCCATTCTTTTGTCACAGCCACCGATGATGTGTGGCTTTGGCAAAACCAAACATATTTCTCACTCACTCAGCTCATCCCTCATGAAAAATCCATCACGTGCCAGGAGGAGAGCTCAGAGCCTGGGACTGCAGGGTGGAGAAAGGCCACAGAGTTGAAGTACAGTAATGCAAACTAACAGGCTGCTACCTCTGCCTGCTAAAATCCCTACCCAGAACACGAGGAGGTAAGGAAGGGCTGCAGCTTGCAGCCTGTGAATGGGGAATTGTTAAGCTAACCCTCCCTGAAGATAGAAAACAGCTGTCTCTTTCCTTCCTTCTGAGGGCATCTCCTGGGACATGTGAGTCAGCCTCGCTCAGCCGAGTGATTCCTCAGACCACGCTCACCCCGCTGAAGAAATATTTTCAAAAAACACAAGGAACATGTTGTTCTGTCTCCAGAGAGCAAAATCAAGAGAAGGATCTCTTCTATGTAGTTCACTGACACACTAGATTTGGTTTCAGAGAGGCTAAACACTGACAAAGAAGAATGAGAGGGAGAGAGAGAGAGAACTGGGTCTGTTTTGCCTGTATTTTATATCCAAGCAACATACTTTAATGTTAAAATAATGGTGGATGAATAGGATATGGACCACAAAGTGTTGCTTGCTACAAAGTGTTGCTTGCTATTTTTGTATATCACCTTAGAGTAAGCAGTTGAGTTCTGCAATCAAAAGACTGATTGTAATCAGAGTCAGTATTGAATTGAAGAATCTCATCAGATTTCTAGTTGTGTCACTTTTTTTTTCTCTTGTCTTTGTCTTTTTTTTCACTTATCTTTTGAAGAAGGCTTTGAGGTGAAGTCAGTGGAGTAAATTTATTTCAGCTTAGTCAGAATCATGCCGTCAAGGATCCTGATTTTAGGAGCATTTCTTCTTTTCCGTCTTCTTCATAATGTTTTATATTATTAATTATTTGGATGGAAATTCTCAGGCTGACTATGCACACAATATTTGAGGTAATATTATCAATTATTATTTCTTTCTTGAAGCCAATAGGCAATGAATAAAGAAGATGTGCCACATTCCACTTTGAATTGAGACGGTTTCTCTGTAAAGAAAAAATTGCTTGAAAGAGTTGCATTTAAAGGTGTTTGAAGGGCCTTAAAAAGACCTTACTTCTAAATCAGCATTCTTGTGGGATGAATAAAAATAGTTGGACATTTGTCTTAGAACAGTTATAATTCAGTTAGAGCTTCACAGCTGTTATTTCATGTCATTCTAAACTGCCTGGAGTATCTCACTCGGAATTAATAATGCATACAATATTATCAGCATAGAAGAATGGGTTTAGAACAAAAAACATGAGTTGAAATTCAGTTTTTCTCAAAAAAGAAAAGTTGTTTTCTTTGGAAAGGAAAAAATTAATCAGATCTATTTTCAAGATAGATTTGTTCATTACTTGTCTCATATCAGCACAGCACTTCTGTTTTTCTCTTAGTACATTAGGAAGCTGGATTATAAAATTGTGGAGGTAGTGTGAAGGTCTGAGAATAATTTTGCCCTTAGCTTAACTGCTGACCCCTTCTTCAAATGAAGCCCACTGTTAAAATCTCTTATTTATGCAGTTAATACAGTTCAGCATTATTTTGTGATGCTGTTGACCTGAGTGCAGCCAGCGGCTGTAACCAGGCTGAGAGAACTTGTATAAATATGCAGTGAGTAATGGCAAGCATGCCTTAAGCCTGTGCCTTCGCAAATTCTATGAATTTTCAATGTGCTAAGTGTAGTACAATTTATTTGTTCACAGAGCAGGACAAAGCTTTGGAATCTAAAGCTGTTGATATCCTTTGTTTGAAATAAGAAAGCGCAGTCAAAACAAACAACTGGCGCTTGAACAGGAATGCACGGAGGAGCAGTCACATCCACTCAGAGTCACCAGGGCTTTTCCTCCTCACACACTTATTAGCTCACTCTCGCCTCTGAGGGGTTTGCTGCTCCCAGCATGGAAATATAGTAGTGGCTCCAGCAGCACTCTCTGCTTTTCACACTCCAGAGGTTTTTTTGCAGTTGGGTTGTGTGAAGAGAGGTGTTCACCTCTCTGCTGCATTTCTTCATGAGTGACAATACTTTCCTCCTCTGTAGAAAAATATTAATTTCTTGAATGAAAGATTTTTTTAGGAGTATTCTTCCTTTCTTTTCATCACTATGGGTTTTTTTCCCATTTTTTCCACAATGCGGAGTATACCTTGAAAACTCAGCATGATTTTAGGGTATTGTCTCTCATGAGTGGATCTATTCTTGGATATCTTCTCATCTTTAAAAAGGCTTTCAGGAAGAAGCAACTGAACTCAGACTAGATGGAGCCAGGATTCCAGAGCAAGAGCTAATAATCCTGAATTTACCATGAAACTGCTTTTGCTTGATCAAGTTATGACCTTGTTTCCCAAAGAAATCAGTTTGGCTTTGTATTAGAAGCAGTTGAAAACTGCACTATGACAGTGTTTTCAGTGTGAAATCTCTATGTAATTATATCAGCATTTTCCTGAAAATATAATCTTGCCCATCTATGGTTGTTCTGTTCATTTTTCTCCACTCATTGTTAATGGAAGCAAGAAAAAAGATAAAATAGATGACTTCTTAGTAAGGCCAGGACCATGTATCCTACGGCAAAACCTTTCCGCCGTGGGGACCTAGACTGACGTCCATCCAGCAGAAAAGCAGACAGGTGGAGACACGTTTTGAGGAACACCAAGAACAGAAGGAAGAGAGGAGTAACAAGCTTCTTGACAATTGCAGAAATTACTGCTGATGACAGAGATTAAAATACCTTAGAGAGAAATCTGACTATGATTCACAGAAGGTTGGGAAGAGGCGTAACAACAAAAACCAGAGATCAAGGAGAAGACTTTGCCTTTGCTAGAGTTCACCAAATTTCTGCCTGTATCTGCATATTTGCTTGTGCTCATTTACCTTTTATTTCCCATCACTTACAATCGACGAGGTGATGTTCTGGAGATAAAAGGCAATGCTGCTTCACATCTGCTGGGGACATGTCTTTTAAACAGTGAAGTGATGCAGTAACGTTAAAGAAAAAGGAAGATAATGTGTAACTTTTATGGCCATACCTTTCTAGTTTATTTCTAAACATTCCTCAGTTTTATACTTCTTTCTTTTTCTTTGTTCTTCGTTCTCACTTGAATGTCTCAGCAAGAAATAAGGAATAACTTGTGGCTGTCTCTTTGTGTTGATGATTTCACTTTAACTCAGGCAATAAATAGGGTACAACATACTGTAAGTCACGTGTAAAAATCTGTAGATGAGAGCTGTGACCAGCGAGGGTGTGCTCAGAGCTCTCAATTAAATCCACTGTCTGACAGGTGTCTGGAACCACCTCTGTGAAAAAGCAACACCTCCAGGAACAAAAGGAAATGGGTTGGTAGGGACATGCCCGGCTAACTTCAACATCATATGAAAGGAATAATTACAAATCGTTATTCACTCAATAGCAGCAAAGTTAAGCTTGCTGTAATACCTTTCATCTATCTGAATGTGTAGTTTATAATGGATTCCGTGCTGAACGGAGCCTGAGAGATACCCCAGGAAGCAGAGCAATAGCTTACAAAACAACCATGAAATCAATCTGTAACCTGGGGGGAGTTAAGGTCTTTTTTAACCAGTATAATTGCACGTTACAATAATACATACTATTCTAGAACAAGGCATAAATTCAATTCACCTGATTTTAAATACTGTTTTTACAATTCTCCTATGCTATTTTCTAATTATTTCAGGTGAGACTAATAAAAAAAAAAGAGGAACTCCTGGAAAAAGGTAAATAATTCAGTCTAGCCTAGCGCAAATAACTAAGCTGCAAATGACTGTAAACTGAGAATAAAAAAGATTTGGGAAAAATGTTTTTTTCTACTTGAAGTCAGGCAATAGAAACCATAGTGGATATTTCTGTGCTATTGTTTTGCAGGCTTTACCTGACATCAGGAATAGGATTTACTGTGGTTGAATAGAAGGGGAATCCTGATGTATTGTCTTCTGAATTATTGTCACATCTGATCACAAAAGACAAAGTGGGATAGTACAACCAGATCACAATTCCTTCCAAGATTTCCTGGTCTCGAGCTGCAAGGCAGCAGGCTAAAATTGAGAATTAAGGCTGTGAAAAAGTCAAAAGGATGAGAATAGCTTACAGGACTCGAAGGCTCATACCCATGTGAGCCATTTAAATCTTATCTGCTGAGTACATGCCAGGGAACTCTTCCTACTCTCCCCCTTGGTAAAAATCCATTTTAAAATGCTTCAGTCAAGAGTGAAGACCCTCTTCTTGCCAGTGCCAAGGAAAGCAGCAAAATTGCCCTGAAGAATTGTGTGACTCCTGTATTGCTGTACCTATTCCTCATCATCTTTCAAACCACCTGAAATACCTTTTTCAGGCTTTTTCTCAATTTGAAAAAAAGGACTCCCTTGTGTAAATTTGGAGCCTTGCAGGTTGTGGGGATTTTCTTAGGTTTTAAATAACTTTCATCTCAAAAAAGTTTATTGTTAATAATATACTAAGAAATCCACACAAAACAAGCAAAAAAATTGTTAGAAAAACAGACATTTCTGTTTTCACCCATTTCTCAGCAACGCTGAGTGCCTCTTGGCCCGTGTTTCAATTTCTGACAGGAAAGAACAGATAGGAAAGCAGGTCATGGTAGGTGTTCATAGTTACATTTGACATAATCATTTGTCCAAAGAGCCACTGTGTCACCTGTCTCACAGGCATTTCTCCACACCTCTGCCAGCTGATGGTGTCAGTCTGTGATCAGGCCCACTGCCAGGTCTGTCTTTTCCATTTTCCCCCATTTCAGGTCTAAAATCCCCTCTAATTTGCACCCCAGGTTTTTCTCTCTTTTCCCTAAGCCATCTCCCTCTGCTCCAGACTTCCCTTCAGGCAGTGCCAGTGCCATTGAGATGCCTTTGGTTCGTGCTCCTGAGCTCATCCTCATTAACTCCATGTAGCTCGTCACCTTTGGACTGCTCCGCTTTCTCCTGTGGTGTGGGATATCTCCTCCTCCTCTTAGCTTCGTTCCCCTGCAGCCGCTGCAGCAGCTGTGTTTGACTGGCCCAGGGCTCAGGAAATTGTATCTTCATATCCTTTCTGGCCCAGACAATCTCATCAGTTTTCAGTGAAAGCATTTTCTTGAGTAGTACAAAATTCATAGTAAATAAATATGGGATAATGAACAAGGGATAAATCCCATGTCATTAAACAATTATATGATCCACTAAAGCAATAAGAAGTATCATCACTATTAAGGAATTACTGTGATAAGGAGTAAGTATTTATTTAATATTTGCTGTTTGTCAATGACTGGTTATCTGGGCTTACAAGGTTTTCTGCCTTGGCAAGGGCCAAATGGAAACAAATAGTTTTCATGCTGATGGAATTAAGAAAAACAGAGATTCATCTAAGAAACATTCAATTATTCCAGACAGTAGTTAGGAAGGGATTAACTTTTGAACAATGTAATCAAACTAAAAACAAAGAAACTAAACCAACCAAATTTATCACAAATGACAAAAAAGTATCTCACACAGAATTGTGAGAACCACTGAAAGTCGGAATTTATTATCCAGGAGAGAAACCTTTAGGCAAAGATAGGGCACTTATGAGAACAATTTGGTTTTCATTAGCCTAAATCTGCCTGACCTGTTTGTGTCCTGCAAAATATCCTGTTAGTATGCACAGATAGAGTATTAGCAGAGGAAATTATATTGCTTCTTTGAACTTCAGAATTCTTGGTACAAGTCAATGAAAGTCATCAAATTCTCCAGAATCCTATCTGGCAAGTCTGCCAGCTGTCTGGAACATGCTCCCAGGAAATACACTGCATAAGGCACCAAAGAATAGGGTTAAAATCATAAAAAACTTCCTCCAAGTTAGCCAGGAATGCTTTGAAAGCAAGGAATTATTTGATTTGATAAGGTATGACTGCTGAAACAGCTTAGTGAGATTATAAAAGAACCAAAGACGTCTCAAAGCAACAGCAGTACCTTTGACTGCCTCACAAAATCTTGGAGTAGAGCTGGTCTGTCTGCATCTTCAGGCTCAGTTGCTGTAAACATCTGTTCCAGTAGGTGACACCGATCTGTTCTAATTTGCTTTGTCTAGGGAAGATCGGGGTGGTGACTTTGTACTTTGAGTATCCCTAACCCATCTATACAGGTTTGGATAATGGAAAAGGTGAAATTACTTTCCTTACAAAATTAAACCAGTATTTTTCAGGGGAAGTGTTTGCAGAGATGTTTCAGCTATCCAAAAATAAATTCACTTCCCCTTCAAGCTCTGTATAAATAGCCAGGCAAATAACAGCCAGTTTCTCCATCAGCAGATCTCAAATAAAATTATTCTTAAATGTTCATCCCATTCCAAAGCTTCCTGTATATTTTGAAAGTTCTACATACAGATGACATTCAAAATTTATTGTAAAACTATTCCTATTATCTACACCTAAAATTCAGGCATAGTTCCAAAATTCATTGTCTCATCTTAAGCTGTTGTAAATTATCATTACTCCATTTTTGTGGATAGGAATAGTCAGTCATTGTGGCTAAGGATTTGTCTATAATATATTAAATTTTGGACACTACACAGGTAAGGAGTAGGTGTTTTTGTTTAGAATGCATTGGAAATATTTTGAAAATACATGGTTGTAGAAAGTGTTGAAAGGGTGCTCCAAAGGTGGTGGAAATTTCTAGCATGTTATGCAGACTTATTTATAGCACACATTTATAGAGTCACTAAGAGCTGCTAAACAGAAGAAATACACTAAACCAGAAATATTTTCATGGAAATTCCTGGTAATTCAAATGAGAGGAAACACACACATCTTTGTCCTGTTTGTTTAATAAATATGTGTCTTGTAATAAACCCCAGACAATTTAGACTGTTTATGAGACCAAGCAGCCAAGGGCGTTACAGCAAAGCCATCACTCTACTAACATTTGCCAGGAGATTTTATAAATGCTATGGCAAACAACCTAAGCTCCATCCCGGTATCATCACCTTCCCAGGCCACTGGAGCAGCTTCCCAGGGCCACTTGCTCTCTAGGACTGGTTACTTACTTCCCTTCTGCCCAAACTCAAAGGTAAAAAGATATTTCTTCTCTCACCTTAAGAGCATGAATGATTTTGTCAAGAGACAGTTCTCGTTGCAGGTGTTTGGTTTGCCAGGGCCAGAGACCTGTTCCCTTTCATGTACCTGAAGGATCCTGGCACTGGCCCCTCAGTGGTGGCTCATCCTTCTCCCGGGCTGGCCACCACCCATGAGCTGAGGCAAGGAGCCTGAGGCCTGCTTTGCAAAAATGAAGGGACCCTCAATACCATGCAGGGGAAAAAATTATCTCAGGAAAAAATGCAGATCTTGGTAAAACTTGATCATAGAAGTATAGAATCATTTGGTTGGAAAAGACCTTTAAGATCATTGAGTCTGACTGTTCACACAGCACTCTCCAGTCCACCACTAAACCTGTCCCTAAGTGCCACATCCACATCTTTGAAATACCTCCAGGCACAGTGACTCCACCGCTGCCCTGGGAAGCCTGTTTCAGTGACAACACCTTCAGCAAAGCAATTTTTTCCTAATACCCAATGTAAACCTCCCCTGACGCAGCTTGAGGCCTTTTCCTCTCATCCCTTCACTTGTTACTTGGTGTTGGTTATTTTTCTTGTTAAAATTACAATAAATGGGGAGGTGGGAAAATTTTCCATTAGTACTTCTTCCATAAGACTGAAATGCTGCAGCATGCATGGCTATGAGTATGAAGGATGGGATGCTAAAGGACTAAGGGCAGGAAGATTTGTATTATCTTCAAAACAGTATTCCCTTTTAGGCAATATAAAATCAGAACTGAAAGTTAAAAGTTTAAAATTCATCCATCAACACAGTAAGGTCCGTTTTTTTAGATGAAACTCCACCACTAGCATTCCTCCCACCCATAATTCTGTGACAACATTGAAACTGAAAAGTCTCAGGTGGTAAATATGATCCTGTATACTTGAAACTGAGAAAGAGTTTTTCTCCCAAGCTTGAAGTGGCAGGTTAAAGAATTTCCTTTTCCAAACGCAAATATGAAATTCTGGAGGGACGCTGTGGACAGTTTTATTACCCATCTGCTTTACGATAATGTACCCACTGACAACCTGATTACTCTACGCAAAGACAAGATAAATGATAATACTATATGAGTTCAGAAAATAGAACAGATTTTGATTTTACCTCTGCACTCCCACATAACTCCATTGATACTCTGTACTTATTTGTTATTGTACTGGTGTGAAATCCCATTCTTAATCTTGAGTTTGAACAAAGAAATGTATTCCACTCGAAGGGGAAAGCTGGGTCATGGTGGGGGTGAAGAGAAAAGACCACTCAGTGCATGCAGTTCACAAAATAATCCCTCATGTGCTTTGCACATTAAAGAAGGACTTGCCAGGTCACAGAGGAGCAAATCCACTTCTGAGGGTAAAGTAAACATTTGTCTCCTAATTAAGAGTTTCTGCTATTAAGCATTTCATATATTTGGAAAGCAGAAATGCTTTAGGTGGAATTTGCACGTGCACTGGTGCAGCACAGCCTGCAGCCCTGGTGCAGACCATGGTGGGGCAGCTGTACCCCTGCAGCCTGTGGAGAGCCACAGTGGAGTAGACTCCACCTGCAGCCATGGAGGATCTCACACTAGAGCAGGTGGATGCCCATATTTTAGTTCTTGTTAAATAAAATTTATTTAGTTATATGAAACCCCAGCTACCTCTCTGTGCAGGTATCTGTTGAGCATCCCACCAAGCTAATGTGTGATACAATTATAAATAATAATTAACATAAGAGTACTTAAGCTGCCAAGAAATGTTCCTGGAAAGACAATTCTGTGAGATAAAATGACAAGTGTTTTATTTTCTCCAAGTTTCCAATCTATTAACCTGTGATACATGTTGGGCTTCCTTCTGTTTTACCATTCTGGGAATGAAGTAGGATGCTCTGCATTTATTACAGGCAACTTTATATCACATTAATATGCTTTGGGGCTATATGAGGATCTCAAAAAGATATCCCAAAGAAAACAGAATAATAATGAGGATGAAAGACCAAACCATGACAGTGCAGTGAGAGATGCTTTTCAAAAGCAGTGCCAGTTCATATAGAATACAAGTATTGGAACTATTGAGGCTTTTATTCTGCATTACTTAAGCATGTGTTCCAACATTCTGAAGCATGTGACTCTCTCTTATCCGTAACACAAACACAAACCCACACATAGACATGCTCTTGGGTCTTTCATCAGACTGAGGTCCCACTTCACATTTGGGCTATACCCTAAGGAATAATCAATTTCCTTTGGCTATTCCTAGAGCACTTACCACGCCATTCCTGAATACTTGCCAAATTGTATGCCCTTTTGTTGTGCAGCACAGTTTAAGAGGGAATGTTAATGGCAGCAAACATGACTTAAACTATGTCTGAAGGACTGATCCAGATTTGATTGGTGCCTTATCTTTTTAAACTTTATAATCTGCTGGGCAGAATTTTGTAGGTCCTCATCTGCCTTCAGAGTTAGATTTTGCAGCATGCCATTTTATAACTACAGCCAAGTGATTTATTCATGGGAGGAAGCTATCAAATATTAACCATTTCAAAGAGGCAAAAAACCCCTTTGTGGAAGTAAGGCAAGCATTTGGAACAGCAAGGCTGATGAGTGAACACTTAACTATGTGCTCCTTAATCTTGGTTAAGTAGCGCACCATATTTGTGTCATGGAAAAAAATCTGGAGCACTTTAGCACACCGCCAGTGATTCTTGTGCTTTATGAACTGTACCACAGGTAATATGTACAATCTGAAATGTTTGTGAAGCCTTAAGATTTAGGCTACCCAGATCTAGTAGTACTAAAAGTGAAATGTGGTCAGGGTGGGACTATTCCTTTTGCCTTCAGACAGTAAGAATTCAGTCAGATACAGTCTGTATGAAATAAAAGAAAAACTACTGGGGCATAATAAGCAGACTTGGTTTTTTTTCACTTTTTCTTCATTCTTTGAATGTTCCATACATATTTTAAGGTGCTTGTCACTTCCAGCATCACAGAAAGTTATTATGCAGGTACTTGATCTGCCCCCAAAAGGAATTCAGCATTTCAAGAAAGTCATTAAATTATGCACCATGTTAGCCTGTGACCATCTATTCTTATCTCTTCTACAGTTGCTGCCTGTCTTCTTTCTGCTCCCATTTCACTGCTTTCTTCCCCCCACTGCTTAGTTTTGTCCTCGTTGAAATTCAATAGCATGACCTTCAGGAGAAGGATCAGGGCCTGCATAGACACAGTTCTGTGATCTGTGAAAAAGCCAGGGAAAATAAGTTTGAATAAGAACTGATGATTAGGTACACCTCTATCCTATTCTTGTTTAATGCTTCACTTAATGATTGGAAGTGGAAAAATGATTTTGTTTCTAAAATGTGAAGAAGAAAAACATGTTTGATCCTAAGATTTTTAAGTTCATCCAGCAGATTTTCACGTGGAAGACACTTGTGTCCCAAAAGACACAATAGATTCAAAAAAGAGACTGCTTATTTTACTTCTATAAATCATTTTTGCTCATCCCAATTTTAATGTGAGACTTATATATGTGCTTGGTAGATCTCTTTCTAAAAATACTTCCAACTCAGAAACTCCCCTTTGGACCTGAAATGTATTTTGTTAAATATTTTGTTAATCCTGTCATTTCACTAATCATCAATCAGCTATTTCTCCCCCAACCCCTCCCCACAAAAAAAAAAAAATTCCTGAAAGCCTTTCCCACAGTTTGACTGGTGAGGGTATTAATGCATTGCAGAAGAAATGTGGTGGTGTTCACAAAGGTGGATCTTTCCGTGTATTTAAACCAATTCCTCTTAGGTCTGTGGACAAGAGAAAGGCAGATATGGAATGGGAACTTTTCAATTGGTCTAAATATTTTTAAAATGGCAGGTAGTGTACTTGTGTGATTCCCAGGAACTCCAGGTTTTTGACTAGCTAGAAATACATCAGGAATGGGGTCTCTGAACTTGGGTTCTTCTGTTCTTCATGATCAGTTGGGAAATGTGGAAAGACTGCAGAGGCTTTTTCACTATGGTGAGGATGTGTGGGAGATGTATACAGACACCTTTGTAATTTCTTTGACAAGGATGGTCCAAGTTACATTAGGGGAGCATTTTGGAGATTATTTAGGGTCTTTGAAAATTAAGAGACTTACTATTTTAAAATGATCCCACTATGCCATAATGCAGCACTTTTCTCTTAGATGGTGTTTTTTATTCAACTTTTGTCTCCTTTCCAGGAAAAATAAAGCTTCTGTGCATTTCAAACTGTGAACTCCACCACAATGTGTAGCAGTGTGTCCTTTTTCAGGCAGGAGCTCTTTATCCATTGTTTGGGCTGATAATCTGTCTTAGGGGCACGGCTGAGCCTGCTCTATGATGGGAGCCACAAGGAGGTGTTTGTTTATCAGTGCCTAAAACTCTCCTTTGGAGCTAACCTGGCGAATCAAGGATTAATAGACAAGCCTGGCATAGCCGAACCACAGAGCCTGTGTGCAATGATGGAGAAGCCTGAAAGGTCAGCTGGGGAGTCAGGTGGTCTGGGGAGCCCTGTGGTCAGGCAGGCTTTGTGGGCAACAGCCGCTCTCTGTGGACATCGTGAGGGCGCTGCCTGCAGAGCTCTCTGTTTGGGCAAATCAATAATAACCTGATACTGGGATGGACTGGCAGCCCTCAGGTGATCCTTGTGTGGGTGTGGTGCCTTTCACAGGATCAGACCCAGGAGCAGGAAATTATCTTTGGAGCTCCTTCATTTTAAAATAGAGCTGTATTTCTTTAATGTTTAAGATTCTGCCAGGAATTGTACTATATATTCATGGTCTTTAGATGAAAAAGTCTGGTTTCTATTAGTGAGTATATCAACTTCATTGAACAGAATATATTGGTGGGAAGGGGAATGCAGATTATACAGTGAATATGTGCCTGTGGGACTGTGAAGAGTTAACTGTTAAAAAGCTCCAACATGTAGTGGATGCATAAGTATCTTACAAAAGCCTGAGATGCAAAGTTAATGCTGACAGTGTATAGTACAGGAAGGTAATAGTACCTTTATTGTAGACATCTGCAGCTGAAGCATCCTCTTGGGATCACCATTTGCTTGCCCAGGGAATTTGTTGACATGTTGGATGTCAGCATCCACAAGTTTTATGAGCTGGAACAGAAGGGTGTTTCCTGATCTAAGTTCTACAGGCAAAGTCTTCGGTTAGTGATGTAGCACTTGATATTTTGGTTGGACAGGGTAGGGAAGCATTTTGACAGGTCATAGCTGGAGACTGGATTGGTCCATGTGTGCTGAGGAGAAGTATTCTGGTGCAGAAAAACCCTGACATTGCATAAAGTGTTAAATGTTAGTTTGAAGTCATCTGTACTACTCTCAGATTTCAGGAAATATTCTTAAGCAGTTGTTAAATTGCAGAGAAATTCCAATAGTGTTGCGTTCTAGATCAAATATCAATGAAAGCAGCATCATTAATGACACACTAATGAATACCACATGAATTAATAATATTCGGCTACTTTTTGAAGTCTCCCTGGCTTCCAGCTGTCTCTTAAATCACTTCAAATAATTAATTGCTTAATGCTTTTCACCTTTGACAGACAGAAATAAATTGCAGATTAAAAATACCTATGTTGGCAGTGGGCAGAGCAAAGTGGAATGGCTGTTGGCTGCTAATCGAGAGGGACGATGCGTTTTGCCCTGCTGAGCCTGCCTTGCCCAGGTGGTAATGCACAGATTAAAGGAGGCTGATATTGCTCATTTCAGTCAAAAATTAATCCAGGGCCACAGAGGTTTTGCAGTGGTTTCTCCTCCACAGAGCTGAATCAGTATCTCTGAAGTGTCCAGCCCTCTCTTTGTAGCACTGCTGCAGGATGATCGTGGCCGTGACTTTCCCCTTTAGCTTGGTACATGACAGGGGTGTCAGGGGTCTTTTTTACGGTCATTTCTCTGTTGAAAACTGCCCTGACATCACCTCAGTCGATAAGTGACTAAGCAATTGCAAGAAATTCCAGTCCCATCGACCTGGGACAAATATGAATGACAGCCTCATGCAAATACCTGAATATAACATTGTTTTTTTCTGGAAGCTGTCTGGCCCCAAGGATTTTAATATTTTTATTCCTTTTATTTATAGATACTAAGGAACTCAGTTGCTTGGAGAATTTCATATTCCTATCTGTGCTCAAAGCAGGTAAGGTAAATTATTCAAGTAAAGTTGTAGTGACCAGAGGATGCATGGAAAGCACCTTAATTTTTAATCAGCTTGAAAATGGGGAAGTCAGTCACGAGTCTTTCTTCTCAAAGGACTTAAAGTTTCAAAATGTGCAGTCTTGCCATTTCAAAAAGTATGGGAAAATGCCTGAGATATGTTGTGGCAGGAATCCTTTCCTGTTGTGTATTCTGCTTTATTCCACAAGTGACAACCACATTACAATGCTGGATGCAAGACTATTGCATTTGTAAATGTTCAAGCTGCTGATATTGGTATATATTGTACCGCCTAGGCAACGTATAAGCTTAATTTATCATTTTTTAGGAATTTATAAAAAAACCACTTATTTTATGGTTTTATGATAGAGAATGCAAGAGAGAAGCAATGGGTGCTCTGGGATTCAAAGGAAAGGAAAGCCCAAATGCCTGTTTTTTCTCAGTCTCTGATAAGTGCAGCTCACAGCATTCAACTGCTAATGCAGAATTTAATCCTAGTTCTGCATTTTCCCTTTCTCAACCTGTTAAATGTGATACAGAATGACAACTCCTACTTTATTCCAAATGCATTTTAAATGCACATTTTCAAGTTCTAAAGTTACGGGAGAAGTTCTTCACACAAAATGACATTACCCTGTGTACATGAAAAAAATAATGGAGGGCAACAGGAATTTGTTGTGATAGTGTAAGCTGGTAGACTTTCAGACTTTTAAAATGCTGGGAAAGATACTTCAGTTTAAAAATTTTAAAAAAGAAAGTTTTCTTCTGCATACTTTTGTGCCAGTAATCAGCATAAATTCCTTGCAGAAGATTCCTCAGGGCAGGATTGTTCCTGGCAGGCCCTCCCTGCCTGAGGGATTTTGAAGTGTGTGCGAGCCCAGCCTTCTGGGGGCAGACAGACAAGGTCGGGAGTTAATGGCAAAGAACCCGCAGGTGGCAAAAGGCGGTGGTGGAGGAGCAAAGGGGTTTTTGACGCGGGTGGCAGTGCCTGGGGACCGCCCCTGCCCGGCTCCCCAGCCCCATCCCAGCGCCACGGTCCCAGCCGAGGTGCTGCCACAGCCACCCCCAGCAGGAAGCAGAGTCCCCACGAAATCCTGCAGAGAATGACCGTGAGGAAAGATTTGATGGGGAGGAAAACTGACAGAAAAGGGAGATGAGGTCTAGTAAAAGCTTATCAAACAGAAACAGGAAAAAAAAAAGGAAAAAAAAAAAGGAGGGGGAAAGGGGAGGGCAAGCAAACTAAAAGCAAAGCAATAACAGCATAAGAGATAAACTCAGAAAGTTTTTGCACTGGTATTAAAAAAATAAAAAATCCACTGGGAAAGGAGGCCAAGTACTAGGTTGAGACAAGAGGCAAGATTTCTCTGTGCCTGAAAGCATATTGTTAAGATGAATTTTCTTTATGCATCCATACCCTTTACCTAAGTGCAGTAAGAATAGTCTGAGGCTTGTTGGCTATGAAAAGTATTTATGATTTTCTGCTGCCAAATAAATGTTCAATTTTGTTCAAAAATTGTTTTCTTTATTTACCCAGGGCAGGTACTTATAATGCTAAAGTTAAATGTCACTCTGATCTGCTAGAAGTATTTTGTTCTGGGTAATAGTGCAATGCCTTTAAAATTCAGTGGGTTATGCTTTATTTAAAAATAATGGGCAATATAGCTGTATTTCACAGTGAATAAGTGTATTAATTATGAGACAAATCAGACTAGATACTGTTTGCTGTTCCATTTCCTTTGAAATTCAATGAATAATAATTTTCTTTAAAATAGAGGACATTTTTAATGCATCCAACAATGATGAAGTACACTAATTACAGGTAATATATTTTTATTGAAATCTGAATGACTAGACTTGTCATTGGGTCTTAGAAGCATGCTATACCCATTTGAATTATATTCCGTAATATATATCAACTAATTATAGATTTGCTCCATTCCTAATAAAGAAAATCTAGTTAGTCAGAATTTCATCAGACCCAGTTTTCCTGAAGTGTCAGAGGTAAAGCTTCTCTTGATCTAAATGGGACCTGTGTTCATTCTTCACTTTAAGGCAGGAGCAGTTTGTTTACCCTAAAACTTCTGCAAAACAGAATATACAGGGCTAGAAACTCCCTACTACTGTAAAAGGCAGCTGCCTGCTCTGACGCTGGTGTGAGATCTCGCTTTGTGATAACTTGGGTGTCACCTGCAGACACAAAGGCTCTACCATGATGCTCCACACCCATCACCAGGAAAATTAAAAAAAAAACCAGAGGCTGTCATTATAAGTTTCAAATTTTCTTTGTATAAACCTCAATGTTCACTTAAACTTAGCTGTTTAAGCACTTATACCTGCCACTAAATTCCTTTGCTGGAATATTAATGGGGAGGGAGCACAGGGGGTACAATCAGTCTAAATTAATTTCAAAATTCAAATAAAGGCTCATGCATAGGTTGTTTTTCTCCAGGACTCACCATTTCTAATTAGGATGCAATATGACATGTCCTGTTTTCACATTTTATATGCTGCATATTTCAAGGAGAAAATCTA
The DNA here is from genome assembly GCA_013390045.1 of Picathartes gymnocephalus. Classification (NCBI taxonomy): domain Eukaryota; kingdom Metazoa; phylum Chordata; class Aves; order Passeriformes; family Picathartidae; genus Picathartes; species Picathartes gymnocephalus. The sequence goes on along the minus strand of WEKY01059783.1, from coordinate 13,327 downwards.
GACTCTTGAGATGATGGCTGGCAACTCGAGAGAAAGAAAAACATAAACAACCTGTAGAAAAAAACCTGAATATAATAAAACTACTCTTGAAAATATTCCAAGGGTAAGTCAGTTCAGAAATATGTTCAAAATATGGGGTGTGAGCATTAGTTTTCCATAATAGAGATGGAATCAATGCATGCAGAATATTGATTACAGATTAAGCTCACCTTATCAATAAAGACCAACTTTTGCAATCATCTTCTGAGGGATCCATCATGCAGTTCCTATCAATCCTGAAAAAAAATCTTTCCATTGTTAGGAAGGTTGCCTCTTTTACCAACAGAGCCTGAAAACAGTTTCTCATCAACTTAGTTCCCTTAAAAAACAGCTACTATGGCTTTTCCACTTCTTTTATAACAATATTCCTTGTTTTAGAAATTAGTATCCTGATTCTTAAGAACTATTGAAGAAAACATTACTTAAGAAATAATAACATTATAATGAAGATATAGTTTAAAGGGCACAACAAACTCTGTAAGAAAATATCATATTATGTATAAAAATAAAAATACTCTTAAGAAGACCAAAACAAGTATCTCTCTATTAAGACTATCCAGCACACATTCCAAGACACATATCTGTAATTGGAATAAAAATAGTGAAACTAATGTGATGTTCAGACCTTATTCTGTTCCCACAGTTATCTGGTTGATCTAACATTTAAAAAATAACATTTCCATGTGGCAGCAAACAGCTGCCAGTGGAAGGAGCATCAAACAATGGCTTAGTGGTTATTTAAAATGAACCTTGAACTGTTTTGGTCTTAGATGAGTCATAAGAGTTAGAGCAAAGCACAAGTGTTCCAGGTAGATGGAAGAGGCACTTACGTCACAAAATGGCACAAGTCCTCTAAGCAGAGGTAGGAAGGACCACACACACCTTGTCTCAGCTGTGGCTACTCAGAGGTTTCCTCTGAAGGTGCTGTGCAGAGATCCGGGAATGAATTGTGCTGACAAGCACCCAAAGGCTGGATTCAGCTCAAAAGCTCATTTGACACATAATCAAAGCCCATAAGTGGAAAAAACTGAACGAATAAAAAACCTCCATCAGATCAACTTGCTTTCACCAGTTTGAGATCAAACCAAGGCTGTGTCCCAAACGGCCATGAACAATTGTATCATTCAAATAATGCAACTCTACAAGTGATATCCGTTACTACTGTAATCTGCAACTATAGGAATCGTTTCTGTTTGTTTTTTACCAAATCCAACAGCACCATAGGGCTTGATCATTAGCACTTAATTTAAGGAGGCATCAAGAGCTTCAGTAATGGTGTGTTATCAAGGGTAACTGCTCATTTCATTAGCTTGTTTTCAGTTCTCATTCAATAGGATACTGCTTTTGTCAAGCTAGTTTATTGATAGCTTAATGAATTAAAAGAGGCATTTCATTCTTTTCCCTGAAGAGAAAGGAAAAACAAAAGGATGGAAAACAATTAAGAATGGAGAAATGAATAACAAGCTGCAATTAGTTGTGCAATAGTGAAGTATTACAGAGATTTCACTTTGCACTAGAAGGATCAGTTCTTGAAAACTGTCGTGGAGAATAAGATCCTTTAAGAAAGCAAACATACAATATTGAGTTGTATGGACTAGGAAATCTAAAGAGATTTCTCTCTCTGCCGTTCAATTTAAAAGAACTTTTGAATCTTGGTTTGCTCTTACGTCAGTGGCAACTAAGAATTGTTTTAGTTATTTTCAGAAAGGGTTTCTACTAAGTCCAGAACTCCTTCTAGAAACATTTCTCTATTTGAGAATCTTTCTCCCTTTCGGACTTCCCTGGCTTAAAAAAAAAATTCAACTTTAAATCTCATCTGGTAATGGAATATGCTATTAACATGACAAAAGCAAACTTCATTTGTTATAAAATTATGCTTCACTGCAATTATTTAGAAATGCAATATGCCTATAAGTGCATTTAAATTACGGTAAGCAAAACAGCACTTTATGAAGAGTTGGGTAGTGTTGGGTTTGGGGTGATTTTTCTTTTTAATGGACTGTACCACCCACGAAAAGATTTCTGGTTTCTTGGATGATTCATTAATGCTTCCTTCATTTTCCAATTTCTATGGGACCATCTGGCCCATCTTTGTAGAAAGGCATTTAGCTGTAAATATATTTTACAGTCTTTCTCAATTTAAAAGTAGTTGCCCAGCTGCTTCACAGAAACTGTCAGCAATTGGTAAACTCCTCAGAATTGCCAGCCTTCATTAGTAATCCAATCAGGATGTCGTTTAAAATACTGCAAATCAGATTATGCTCCATTGGACAGGAATTGGAGTGACATGATGTGCCGGGTTATCTTATTTTGCATCTGTGATTGCCTTTAATCCAGGAGATGCATCCACTTTCTTTTGAGAGGAAAGCACTTAGGCTGGTGCTGGCTGTCCCTGTGCATGTATGTGGCTGTGTGTTCCCCCAGAAAGACCTGTTGAGGTTTTGTCATTCTCCTCGAGTTGAAGTCAATGTCAGGCAGTGGTAGCATGAGTTATATGCAGCACTGGCTGGGCTTCTGAGTTCCTGTGTTATGTGATTTAGATTAACTACAACTGTACATTTGAGTTTTCTGATTTCTGTGAATTTTGGGTTGGTCCTGCTCTCTCTCACTATTATCTTCCTTACCATGCACCCCCCATTTCTTTAACAGCTGACAGTGCTTGCTGGTAATAAGAATATGGAGATAAGGCAATGAGGTTGGCACTGGGCTGCATTAATCAGTTACTTGGGTACGTCATTTCTGTCATTGGGAGAGTCTCTGGTACAACATGCAGGTGGGAATATTTATCAGAACAGTCTAATTAATATGAATTTCTACACATGGAGAATCTTATGTTGCAGACTAAGCTGCACAAGGACTTGGATGGATACAGAATTCCATATTTGTTTATTTATAAGGCACCTGTACTCCTCAAAAAAATATGTGCATAGTAAAACTGGCACTTTGCACTGTAATGTACTGGACTATACCTTCTGTAGTATTAGGTTTTCTGATGGGATAACTCATGTAGGTCAATGAGGGAGTAAAGTTTACCTCATTTAGCCAGCTGGTGTTTCCTAGGACATTTCACTATGTTACGCTCAAAAGTAATTCTGAACTTTGTGCTTTATATGCATACTCTGAGTTACTAATTGCTATAATAAAAGAAAACAGGGCAACCACTACCTGCTGCTCAGCTCTAGAAATGTTATCATTTGTTAAAGGCTGAAAAGTCTGTTCATTTTTATCAGCTAGATGCAATCAGAGTTGCACGATAGAGCTTTTATCAATCATGCTTTATATGCCTCTAATTAGATGAGCCTTCAGGAACAGCTTTGAAAATATGAAGAAGACATGAAAACTTTATGTAAGAAATTCTGTGAGACACTAATATACTACTTCTAGTTGAACAGAAGGTTTCCAAGGTGTGAGATATAAAGGGACATATTGACAGAATAATGTGATGTCAGAGAAGTTTGTCTAGTCATTATTTTCAAGAGAAATTTAGAAGTAGGTAGTGGTGTGGAGATAAATTCTGACAGGTCTATCCAGAGTAGATAAAAGAAGATAAATTCCCAGACAATCATGTCTTTGGGATCTGTGCAGTGAAGAGTACAGAGGGAGAACATTTAGGTGAGTGGAGTAGAAGAGACAGAAATTCTGTTGGGGATTGAAATCCTTAAAAGCAAGTTTCACTAATTTTGTCAAATCTGTAGTTGAATAGCAATAAAAAATACTAAAACTACATGTCTTAGTGCAATGAAAAGTTTAAACTTTAGTGAGTAACTTCCACTCTTTGAAAATGCTGTGACAATATACCTATTCTCTGACATACAAGAACATAATCTTACAGTTCATTGTGTACTGCATTCACGTCCTCCAAGCAATACTTTTGGTTAGCTTTAGGGAGGAAATTAGGGAGTGCTAGAAGTGACAAGCATCCATTTTCACATGTTTGGTAGGGGTAATTTTCGTTAATTAAATCCATTGTTTATGGAGTCATTGGCACTCAGCTAGCAGAAAGTTTCAAGATAACTACTTTTTTCATAGGCAGTTGCATGGAGTTGAGTGTCTATGGTTACTTTATTAAATTCAGAGAACTTTGCTGACTCTGATTTTCATGTATCTTTTCGTTTTTGTCTACTGTCAATGTGATCTGTGAAGAGTTTGGCTTTTCAACTAAATCCCCCAGTTCAGTTCATTCCAGGCATAGTTTGAAGACTCATCCTAGTGGATAATTGCACATTTCATGGCATTTTTATGAGCCTTTGCTTCATAGCTTGTGGATGTCTGTATTTCCTAAGCTTTATAGCCCATGAAATAAAGGGGTTGTGTTGCAGTACTTTCAACAGCTTATACAGAGAACCTGAATGCTAATTCTTAGGAACCAAGAATTTAGACAAGTGACATCATTTTCCTCTTGCAGTGAGGAGCCAGGAATGACTCTACTTTCGGCAACTGAATGGAACTAGGCTAGCAAAAAGCCTTTGCAAATTCTGTTTGTTCCTAAATACAGTATGGCTCCCCATGGAATTTCCCCTGATCTCCAAGTAGTTAGGAAGGAATTCTGTTTATTGTTGATTGTGAGACTGCCAGGCACAGGCTATTCAAGCAAAATAAAGTCATGTACAACACTTTATCTGCAACTGTAAAACTAATATGTGAAGTCGTGATTTTATCAATACACACTCAGCTATCAGAAAAGTAAGCAAAAGACAAATGAAAAGTGGTGCATGAAGGGAAGAATGAGAAAAGGAGAAAAATGTGATCCAGCTGCCATCTCCACAAAATAATCCAAAGGAAAACTCCTGTCAATCCTCAAGTGAGAGAAAACAACTGCCACGTTCATGTTAAGACTGCTATCATTCTGTCCTTGCCATGTTTAAATATTAGGCTTACTTTTGTTTAACTATTTAGTAAAGAGCAGTTATGAACTTCCTTTCCTACTGGATTTGGTGATTGATCCTTTATTCAGATCTTCATAAAATATCCACCAAGATCTACCAGTGATTTGACTCTTTTGACTGGTAATACTGATAATTTTATTAAAATAAGGGCAAAAGGGAATTGAATACTTATATCCAGAAAGCCATACTTTAAGCCCTCTGTTTTATATGTTGTTAAATGATACTGCTATGGATAAAGCAATGGATGCATTAGGTACATAGGATATATTCCATAGCTGTGGCTTAGACTTCATCTGTGATTTTATTGCCATAAATGATTGCACAGCATTATAGGGTAATTCACAGAGATTTTGTAATTTCTTCCCTTTTTCTCTCTTTGTCTATTCCTTGTGTCTCTTATCTCTTTTTCTACTTTACGCTATCAGAAAGAAAATGAGATAAAAAGATCAATGTTGTGATACTTGCACTTCCACATTTCAGCTGCCAACACATTTTACTCATGGATAAGGCATTATTTAGCCTTAAGAGTTCTCTATACTATTTTGGAGCAAAATAAATGGAAGGAAAACACACATGCACATATTTACATATACTAATAGATTTATATGCAATTTATATAGCAGTTAACTTGCAGCAAGGATTTTATAGTTATATAAAAATCTAAAGATTTTTATTTTAAAAAAGTTAAAGGAAGGGAAAGCTGGTAAAATATGAAAAATATGGTTCTTTAAAAGAATTCTGGAGGAAGATATGAGCTCTATATTTTGACCATTAGTTCAGTTGAGGACATTAAATACTATTTTTATCCCCTTTGATTATGGGTCATTTACTAAGGGGTTCTAATCTCAGGTGTTTCCTAGTGATTAGAGAAATGTTTCAAAGGAAATGAAAGGGGCGGGGGGGTGGTCTGTGCTGTATCACAAGTGCAAAGGTCTCAGGACCATTTGTGAGAAATAAAAGCAGTGCTCCAATGACTGAAATTGTCACTGGACAGAACACTGACTTTGGTCCTGATGTATCAACAGGAAAAACAAAGTAGCTTTAGAATTTTGGACATGTGCTTTATTATTTTGACTGAAATAATAAATTAAAAACCAAAATCATCATGCTTTTTCTCCAACCTAGCCCTTGATTTGCTTGTGAATGGTTTGTTCTATATTTACAAATAGCATTTATGAGCTGCTTTTACAGAGCTATTCATTTTATTCTGATCTGTATTTTTTAAACAAAAATACATTAGAAGTGAATATAAAAAATATACAGGAGAAACATATAAGTAAACTAGACATCTAAAGGTAATTTAGTATTCAAGGTTTGGTTTGAACCTGTGACACTATGAAGAAAAAGTCTGCATCTAAACCGTACGCAACAGGACATGAATTGATTTTTGTGTTTTCCATTTTACATAGTGGACATTGATTTGCATTCATAATAAGGCCATTAATAACGGAGTGAAAGGAAGGGTAATAGTCATCCGGTATATCTGTAACAAGTAGGAATATTAGTCATTAACTGCTATGCCTGTAGTCACCTCATTCAAATCTGTGTCTAGGTGCCCTTTTCATACAAACTGAGAGACTGTAGGACAATAGAGATGCGGTGAAGTTTTTGCTGGTCTAAATAAAAATATTTACTTCAGATATTATTACATATTTGTGCCCAAGGATAGATGAGAATCAATAAACTTTAATTTAAAGGAGACATTTTTATTTAGAAGCTTCTTCATTGGGGGAAGAGGAGATGGCTTTAACATGGTGTAAATTCAATGAAGAAGGGCATTGCAATTTTATTGCCATAAGTAAGCAAGCAAGACAGCAGATGTGAGTTACAAAAGCAGAAAATATCTGGGCAGAGCCTCTATCTACTCAATGTACTTTAATATAAATAGTAATAGTGGCACTACCAGCTGGAGGGCAGAAGAATTCACCTGAATGATATTTTGAGCTTTGGGATTCTAGGGAGTTTCAGGGAAAGTGGATGAGCAGATGGAAACAAATGAAAACTTTTATGGTGTGAAATCGTATGAAAAGGTTTTGGTGCATGATTACTATTGCAGCATACCTGGGAACATTGTCTAGCCTCAGAAAGCACAACTGCTAATGATGAAAGGGTAGGGATCATAAAACTTAACACATTCAGATGCATTAACAAACCATGCATATGTTACCAATCTTCCTGTTGTCTGTCTACTTGTAATTTTTCAAGACACCAAGATAAGCCTAAGAGACACTAAAATGTAGTAAGTGTGCTGTAAGTAGTGCTACTATAAATGCAGGATAATGGAGTTCCATACCTACCTGTTTCACATAAATAGTAAATAGATGAAATGTTACATAGATAAAATTATAAATCTCCCCTAATATAGTTGTAATATGTATAGACTCCATAACTCCATTGGTTTATCCAAGAACTTTGTTCTTCTTTACTATTTTTGTCTGTGTTGGACACTTGGCTGAAACTGGCTTGCTTACAATGCCACAAACTCCCAGCAGTTGCTTGCATAGTTTCTCTCATATTCATTCTTTGTGATTCCTTAACTAATGCTGTCATTCCATGCTGGACACACCACTTCATCTCTTCTGGAAAGCTCTGACACGGTGCACTGGGAAAACAGTAATTCTCTTCTGCTGCTGTAAAGAGTGCTGCCTTGTACTTCCCAACACCGCAGACCCTTCCTCTCCAGGTGGTTCTCCCTTTCCTGTACTTTCATAATTATTTCAAATTAAGGTATTGCTGGTTTGGATCAGTGCTTATGGATATCTCTGTATCCTGTGAGTCTCACAGTCACATGGGAACACTTGGGTTTGTTTTACCCATCATCTTCCTCCACTCATTGCACACTTCCCGTCAGCAAGAATGGAAGATCATATAATAAAGTGCTTTCATGTGTAATAAGCACAGGATTTAGTCTTTGCTTTATCTGCCTATTGAACTAGTTACCTATCTGTTTAAATGTCAGAAACAATTCCAGACATTAGGCAATATATCCGTAATATATGATGATATGCTGCCACAAAGGCAGCAATTTTCTAGCACTCATAGACTTCCTCAGGACCCTCGTTGAACAGAAGCAGACAATAAATTCCACTTCTTGCATAGAGTCTCCCTGTCACTACGAGAGGTTAATCTTTTCTTAAGGTCTGACCAAGTTAGCACCATTTTGCTGTTGAAGCAATAATAAAATACACGGTTAGACAGTTGCCATGTTCCCACCTCCCGGTTCTTCACGAAGAGAAAAGAATTTTAGACAGTTTTGTCAGCTAGCTGAACTTTCTGTTCATTCCTCCTAGGCCTTTTCACAGCTTGGAAAACTTTAGAGTAATTCAATGTCAAGGACATTGCTTCTTCTGAAAACTTCACATCTGCCATTTTCAGAGTGCGTGGAGCTATCTCCTGCCAGCTGCAGTACATTAATTTTGAAGGCATCAAAAAAGGCCACAATAATTGATTGTTTAAACAGAAGTACTTCTTTTCCACACTGGCAAATAGAAGTGCAGACCTTCTTTCTCCTGTCAGATCTGACAGCCACCATCACCTTCCCCAAGTCTCTCACCTACTCACCATCATTTTAAAATCCCTTTTAATAGGAATTATTTATGGGAGTCATACCTTAAAGACACTTTGCAACAAAACAAAATGCTACGTTAGTAACAAAGCTGATAGGCATGACCCCAAAGTGTGGATTGCTCCAGGACTAACATTTGTGCTAAGCTTCCTCTCAGGTCTTAACTGTAGGCATGACAAGACTGGTCCAAAAAATATTGTGGAATATCCTGTGGCAGCTCTATATTTTATTATTTTCTGGATAGCTACTGGTGAAGGTGCAAAGCAAGGGCAGGAGGGGTGAGCTGTGTGACTGGGGACTTGTTTTACTCCAGGGGAAATAGAGAAAACAAGGTTTGGTATCTTCCTGGAGCCAACCATCCCCTCCTGCGCACCAAGGGTGGTGGTCTGCTCCTAATTCCCCTTTTCAGGGAACACATTGTGTCTCCGGTCTTCCCTAGTTCTTCTCTCCTAAGATTTTTGTTTTGATTTCTCATCAGTAATTCCTCTCCATGGATCTCTTGTCAATTAAGCACAGTGAGTAAACCCATTTTTGTACAGGATTACTGGTGTAATTTGAGTAATGTTTGTCTCTGTTATTAGTTTGATGCAATTTACTGAGATATAATTTGAATATACTCCAAAAAAAAAAAACCCCCGAACCAAAAAACCCTGACTTTTGCATTTCTTTGATACTCTTTCATCTTTGAGGATATTGATGAAGATCATGTAATTAGAGCATATATGTGGATATGAAATTTGTTATTTACACCCTAAAAATTTCAATTAAATTAATTTTATTTTTGCTTCCACATTTTAAAAGATTGCATGCTATACTGGCATATTTGCATGGGAAAATAACTCGCTCTTGAGGTAAGTGTCCAGGCATAAATCAGTTTGACATATTCTGTCTCCATGGTTAGGAATGGCATTGAAAAGAAGGTAACATAATTTTGAAGTTAAAGAATAATATGGGCCCCAGCAACAGAGACAGTAATGAGTCAAAATTGCTATTCATTGTGCAAACTTGAATATGAAAGAAGCCATATCTGGGAAAAGAATCTGAGAAAAAAAAATAGATAAAATCCAGCATCAGTTATTATTTGCTCTTTGAAGTCTGATTTTGCCCACAGAAAATGCATGAAACAAATTTGAAATGGATTTTTCTGATGATCAGGCTTTTCAGCTGTTAACAGTTCCAGGCTTTTGCCTGTTAATACACTGTGTCAAGTGTATATTTAAATATAGGTAATTGGAGGTCAGGAAGATTCCTTTTAATCTTTCTTAACTTCATCACCAAGCATAGTGCAGCAGCATTAGAATGACACACATATTGCTGTTGAAACCAGTAGGGCAGAGAGAATCAGACTAAGGAGACAGCATTCTTCATATTCCAGGATATTCTGTTTCATAAAAAACATCTTAGAGAAGCAGATATGCCTAAGAATTAACATTTCTGTAGAAAAACTGGCAAGCTTTCAGTTTTAAACAACATTTAACAAGAACTTTTTAGCCATGTGGTAGAGGAGTTGATACCTGATATCGAATACTTCCACAGCTCCATAAGCAGAGCAGGAAGAACAAACTGAATAAGTTTATTTCATTTTCAGGTCACCATGCTTTCATGGTAAGATCACCTTCTCTCATCCTTAGTCCAATGCCCTCTGACTATGTTCTTTTAGAAATTTTGCATGAGGAGGGTTAGATGTATAATGCAAAATACACTTATTTGTTCCTTTTTCAGTTTTCATGCCCTTACACTGAGTTGAGATACTTCCCAGTATTGGTGTGGCTACCTCAGGAAGAGAGGTATTTGCATTCCTTTGGTTAAGTCCGGGACAAACAGTTACAGAGCCAGTTGATTCTCTGAGCTGATGTAGATGTTTATCAATAATAAAGACTGCCCTTATTGTTCAGCAGAGTTCAGCTTCCTTTGTTCTGACTGTGCTCCATCACCCTGATGTTCTTACCTAAAATTGATGAGGGCATTGCCCTCGCCCATCTCCTGAGAATCACCTTCAACTGTAGGGGTTTGCTGGTTCAGCACGCTCTTTCTCAGAAGATTTCCCAGCATGGTGGGTATTGACTTCCTTCACTTTCAGGAAACAGATTTCCCTCTTCTTCTAGGTGTGATCTCTACTATCAGGTCATGAATACCTGTTACAATGGTTTAGTTGAGTAAGGAATAAGTCAGTTCTCACTGTGAGTGGGTGAAGCAAATGGAGAACCAGATCTGGAGTTGAAGTTAATATAGTTAGAATGTCTCTGTTCTTAGACCTCTATTAAACAGCATTTAGCACAATGCAGCTGCTAATGACTGAAATATTTGGGCTGTTCCTTAATGGAAAAAAAAAAAAGGCTTATGAAGTTTAATAATAAAAACAGTAAAGCAGTTTTCTCTTTCTTATAAATATTGGCTGCATTAAGAGTTTGCAGGAGTGGAAAGCAGTTGGGGCAAAGTTTTTACTTCACAAGTTGCAGCTGTTTACCCAGTGTTCCAACATACTTTCCTGCAAACCCATGGCAGGGAGAAAAGGCAGTGGTAAATCTGAGGTGATCCAAGAGCTGCTGTACACATGTGCAGGGTGTTGTAGGACACATCAGCTGCATGAGCCCTGTGCTCGGTCTGGGATCATGTACAGNTCCTCCACTTTCTTAATTCTTTCTTTCAGTGCTAAGTCTCTCATAACATCTAGATTAAACCTCAATTGCTGTATTTTATGCACATCACTTTCACCTAATTCCTCAGGAGGTAATTTTTTACCAGCGTTGTCTGAGTAACCTTTTATGAATGTGTTTATATACGTGGCTTCATTTTTCTTTTCAAGACCGAACAAACCAATTTTCCAAATTTCCTTTCATTCAACTCAAACCTCTCCTCACGGACAAAAAGTGCTGTAAGCAATGACTTGCTGACAGAGAACATTCCTCTGCCTCACTGGATTCTTGGAGCAAGCTTTCCTAAGAGCTGAGGCAATGTTCCAGATGCCTTGCCATGGAAAAGAAAAGCCAAACATCCAGTCTAACAGGGTGCATTGCAACCAAAGTTAAAATCTGAGAAAATTCTGTAATAGAGGGATTTAGTGGAGAGCACTTTTCAAACGTCATAAAGAAAAGTAATCTATAATAGAAGCAAATGTAATTATTTCTGATTCTTGTATCTATGTTCACTGCATTATTTTTATTCACTTTTAAAGCAAATTGCTTTCATTCTAAGTGTCATCTTAAGGTTAGAATCTTATTTTATAATTTATGTTTGTACATTGGAGGGTATAATGGACACATCCCTTCACCATCACAGCTCAATTATAAATAGTACGTTTGTTCTTGAACAAGTGAGACTGAAAATACTACTAGAAATTAAATCATGTAACTAGGTGTATTTGCACTTGAGGTACATTGTCAAATTTTTTACAGAATTAAAGAAGGCCTACTTTTTCTCATGTTAGTATTAAAAATAATCTTCATAAGTTGCCATTAAAAATTATTTTGCAAGCTTCTTTGCAGGAAAGAGTTTATAGCAAATTAAGGAAACCCCAGGAGGAGTAATTTATTTCATTCCAGCAATACGTGAAACAGTGACAGGTTTGCAATCCAGACTTTTTTTTCCCAAGTAATTTCTGGAGCATACATTGTATTGAACACACGGGTACAAGACTCTTGCCATGCAGTTTATGGCTGGGGATGCCAAAAGCCTTCAGACTAATCAGGAAGTAAGATCAGTAAGTAGATAATAGATGCAGGTTCATAGATATTCTCCAAGTGTGTTAATCACTACTGAGAACTAATCCTTAACCATCATAGAACTTCAGGTGTAGGAGCATCCTTTCTTCACTCAATCCCCTTAATGAAGAAAAAAAACTAGTTCAGCTCTTGCCAGGAAAAGCTCATCAGAAGGAGAAACCTTTTGATTTGTACTCACAAAACAGACATCCTAGTTCCAGAGAGGCAAAAGGCATTTCCTCTCCTTCTCATTGCCAGTATCAGTGTCTTAACCCAAAAGGAGTCTGGTCTGCTCTTCCAGGATGCACAAGTGCATGTGAGTGTCAGCCTGGTCCTCAAATAGAGGGAACAGAGCCTAGAGCTGCAGGATAGCAGCAATGTGGTTTTTTTCCTTGAATTGTTCCTGCTCTATGTTGTACCTTAAGGCTTACTGGGAGGAAATTGAGCTAGGCTCTTGGAAGACTGAAGTTCTTTGGAATGTTCCAGTATCTGCTTGAGCTGTACTGGCACTCAAGGATAGTTTTAATAATCTAAATGAAATTACATTTTTTAGTTACCATATTAAAAGGAGAAGTGAATCATTTTCTGAAAAATAGAAGCAAAAAAGTTTTGGAAAACATCTTTAAACTCAAGAAACCTTTTCTTCTGTTTGGCACAGCTTATATGACTGGGGTTTGTTACTCATGTTCTTGAATGTCTGCAGTGCCCAGGGATTTTTGGTTCACTTGCTTCTTCTTGAACTGACACACATCACCTGCTTAAAGAAGCTATTTTAAAGCAGACAAACCCTGTAACATTTAAAAACAGTAAGAATTTATTCTCAGGGTGAGGAAGTAGGCAAAAAATGCCATTTCTTTACTCAGTCACAAGAGACTGTCACCCTTTCCAACTGATAATACAGAGAGCATTTTTTCGCTCTCAGGGATTTCATTCTAACTAAATTCTTTTTCAATATGATAACAAGAAAAATGAAAAAGGCTTTAAAGTGAAAGTGAGAAACATAATTTTCACATGTCAGTGTCACTGTGCATCATTGGCTATTAAGCATCATTTTAATTTTGATTGGTCAGTGAAACTGTGAGACTACACTAAATTAAATTATCTGGTTGTATTCTAGTAGTGGCGTCCTTTTAATT
>WEKY01059775.1:10932-44972 GCA_013390045.1 Picathartes gymnocephalus | reverse complement strand
ATTATATGCAAATAATTATTAAATATTTTGCAAATATTATACTTGCAGTAGATAAAATCTTTTACTAAGAAAATACAGGCGCACTTTACCGTTAGGATTTGATCTCATGGTTTGGCTAAACTGTAACAGGCCACATTGCCAAATAAACAATCCCAGACTTTACAAGGGGTCATCTTGCAGCCGGATCCTCTTGTACTAATCTCACCTTCATTGCCCCTGGAGGGGTCTAAGAAAAGGTTGGATGTGGCACTTACTTCCATGGTCTAGTTGGCATATTTGTGTTTGGTAATAGGCTGAACTTGATGATTTCAGATGTCTTTTCCAACCTAATTGAGTATAAATGCAACATATTTTATGTGATCTTCTACTCTGATACTACGCCAAAACTGTGACATAATCTATATATTAAATGGAAGAAATGAAAATGTCTACATGAAATAGCAGTTCTAATTTAAATTTTTAGAAGTCTATTAATTCTAGGTAAGTTCATCTTATGCACTTTGCATTAATATTCACAATTGCCTCACTATTTAGCGTTGTTGAATTTATTATAATTAAAAAACAGAAAATCAGAAAGTTATCTCTCCTTTTGCCCTTGAGGTTCTAAAGGAAGTTAAAGTCCACAGACAGAAGAATAAACCCACCTTGTAATACCTCCTGTCTTCTGCTGCCTCCAGGTGATGCTCAGACCTCAAACTGAGTATGTGCAACAGTCACTGGAAATTCTGGTTGCTACTCTGTATGTTTGTGTGTGTGTGTGTGAAGACTGAAGATTGCAAAAGCAAGTGCTAGCAGTCAGGAGGCGCCAGGATTAAAATCTGCATCTACAACCTTGATCAGCTTCTTTTCCACATATATTATGAAAATATGCACAACGAATTAATATATTTTTCCATGATATCTCCATGTCACTCGGGACAAAAAATAATAACGTAAACTAGTGAATATGTTTTCTTCTCCTTGCTCAGTGTCATCACCCCATTTAAATCCTAATCTGAGGACAGAATGATTATTTTCCTCGATTACTGCTCAGTTGTACTCATCACTACAGTGTCCTAGTGCTCCAGACGTTGATCTCGATTTCCTCAGCACCTAGGTACCAGGAGGGTCTTTATTGAATGTTAAATAGAAAACAAGATCAAAACACAAAAATTATAATTAACTTATAGGGCACTCATTTGAGAATTTTAGTTGTGATTTTTATTAGCAACGGGTGATATATAATACCACTTAAGTTTATAATATTGCCCCCATATCGGCTGCAGTTACCAATGCTCTGTTGCCATCAATCAGATGCACCATCTGACCACAACCAGACTGTATCTTCTCTATTGTCCCAGAAATAAGAAGTACAGTTGTTTAATATCCATAAGAAGTTTTGCTTCTGTTTTTTTTAATAGCTTGTTAATTTTGAGTCTAGACATTTTGGAGTAAGAAAAAAGGGAAATCACTTAATTGGGGTGGCATTCAACTGCCTTTAGTAAAATATCTTTCCCTTTTCCTGGTAACTTGCTAACAATCCTCTGCCTCAGCCAAAACACATTTTTCAATTAATGCAACAAATTGCTTTTTTTTTCGTCTGCCTGAGCTGTTCTCTGGGTAATCATTTAGCCAAAGATCTTTATAAGAATAGCAGTGCCCAGTTCCCAGCTTGTGTTCCTTGACTCACTACCCGACAGCCCAAATCTGCAAAGTGCAATTAAAAGGCCAGATCTATTATCTCAGTTTCACTTGATTCCTTAATCCAGAGAACCATTTGGATGGCAAAATTGTTGCTCCTAATCTGTCCATATGCCAATCCTTCTTGTGGCTGGTAAGAGCAGCCATAATGGTCTACATCACCCATGGAATTTTTTTCCCAGGGATTCCTGAGGAGTTGGAACTCTGCACACAGATAAATATTTGTGTCTTTGAGTCTGATGAACTTGTTCATCTTCCTCAAAATTTCAGTAGACAAATGTAATCATCGAACATGCTATTCTGGAGCCCTAATATTTCAATGCGTGTTTTCAAGAATTTCAAGATTTTAAGTGTTGCATATTGTTTTAACTGTCTAAATGAGTAATTATCAATTGCTGAAAGGTTTACTTCTAATTCAGTGAAAGAATATTTTCATTTTGTCATGTATGTTGCAGAAACAGGCAAAAGAGGATGGGGATATATTGATAGAAACAAAGCAGCAGGGTTGCAAAGAGATAGTCATTCAACTTCGGTAGAGCAGCTCTACTGTATTCAAGTGATCCAGGCCAGGTCAATAAGTGTAAGTGCCCCATGCATCTGCCATTTAAATTTTGGAAGATTCTGTTTATGCACATTTTTTAATGAGTTAACACACAATGAATAAAATGTCAGGCAAAAAAAACCAAGTAACAGATCAGTTTGAAAATGCTTATAATGAAACTACTGAACTACTTTATGAAGAACTTCTGTCTTCAAATATTTGGGAGATTTTTCCTAGCTATTTACTTAAGACTCAAAACCTTAAATAAAAATTCAATTTACTTAATAATCAAAACCTTAAACCAAAATCAAAATTATAGCAAATGTAGAAGAAAAACCCCTTGAACAAATGGTGAATCATGTGCAGTTTAGTCTAAAAAAGGCAACTCCACAAGGAGCCACTAGAGTATAAGAAATTTCACTTATTTGTAAATTCATGAGAGATATAGTTAGTCAAATCCAGGCTATGAATTATGAATGGTTCTGAGCAAAGGGGGAAAATTGTACATACTGTACAACTGAACAAAGAACAGTTTGACATCAAAATACTGAGAAAAAATACTGAATATAAAATAAATAGTAACTGAGAATATAAAAACATTTTTCTATCTCACAGCTGCCAATCTAGTGGTGAGGTATATAGTTTGAAGGTGTCGTCCTTTGTTTAGATAAAGAATGAAATGTTTGCAGGAGGCATGAATTCTGTCATCTACCTTTCTCTGGTATTTCTGAGTTGCCTGCCCATCTTTTAGTTAATAATATTTTTTTTTTTCAAAAGGCTGCTTTCAAAGAGAAAATTTGTCTATTATCTCGATTTTCTGAGTATACAAAAACTATCAGTGTGGCCACTCTATTTGATAACATCAAAGAAGGGCTGGCAACACGTTGTGCCAAACTCTCCAAGGTCTAGTTGTGCACTTCTAGCTACTCATACTGTTGACTACTTGGACATGTGACTCATATCCTTCATCTCTGATCCCTGAAGGTTGCCCCTCTACCCACTCGATGCCAAGTTGATTAGATACAGAATCATATATACTGAGAGCAAGCACCACAACAGGGGGATTGGAACTAGATGTTGTGTAAGGGCCATTTCAACCCAAGACATTCTCTGGTTCTACCATGGGAACTTGACAAGACAACTATTAAGATTTTTGTTTCAGCAAGATGATTTACTTTCAGGATTTTCAAATGGACTACATTGGCATGAAGAGAAATATTTGCCTGACCCAAAATTTTAAACAGAATTCAACATCAAATACAGCAAGTGTATTGAGTTTCATTCTCATTCTCTCACGAACACCTGTTTCCCCCTGTATAATAAAAGCTTATTAAGCCAAATCTATTTCCCTTTTCTCCATTTCAAAATGTTTCTGTCAGGACTCTGGCATAAAAAGGCCTCGCAAATAGATAGCAATCTATTTTTTAGTGTTCAACACCAAAGTTAAGCATGCACACATGACTTTTTCTCTGTCCCCCCCAGTCATATGCTCTGCTCGTATGGCAAATCTGGCATTTGGAGGGGAAAGTATTAGTCACTAGAGCAGTGAGGGAGAACTAAGGATTCCTTACAAAAGCTGTGCCTTCAAACCATGTGTCTGCTACTCATCACTCCCTTCACATAGGAATTCTAAAATACGTGGCAGGTTTTATGGCACGTTGCCTTTTTAAAAATAAAATTATAATAATGGGAACTGTCTGACAGCTGCCCCAAGGTTTGGAATACCAATACTGGTCCCAGTGGAGGCAGATGAGAGGGCAAAGTGCAGATGAAATGGGGAGATGCGAAAGGTTATTAGCTTAAGACTTGTGTCTCCAAAATGTGCCTTGGAGATCTTCACGGCAAAGCTCTGCTGTTATGTGTACATCACTGTTTCAGTTTTGGTTGGGTGCTCTTTGATGTAGAGTGTATATATAAAAACAAGATTACATTGTTATTACATAGTTGTTAGACCTGAAATAGCATTTAGCAGTCTTTGGAAAAGGTTACGAAAGGCAATAATAAAGAAAATGTCATTTGTATGTCATATGTCATGACCCTGGATGAGGTCAGTTGGTCAGAGCATGGCACCAATAACACCAAGGCTGTGAGTTCGATCCCATACGAGCCATTCATTTAAAAGCTGGACTTAATCCTTGCGTGCCCCTTCAAACTCAGAGTAGTCTGTTAATATTCTGTGAATATTTTGTATTAGGTAGTGGATTAATTACATACAGAGGAAAACTTTTGGACCAATTTTATTTCTTTTGTTCATAAATTAATTTCATATTTACCCAAAGCCTGCACTGTTATAAAATCCTGATTTTTTTTTTCTGTAATCTTTTTAATCTATATATTAATAGACTAATAGTAATATCTTTTTCTCCAAATAAAATACAGTGCAAGTTTGGAAAAAGAAATTAGTAGGAAGAAATACATAGTAGAGATCCCTGAGTAGAGCCACTTACTGTGTACTGCCAGGGAGTACTATTTTCATTACTGGAACTAACTCAAGAGAAAACTCGGTTGATCGTGGTCTTACACAAGGAGTGACATCAGTCCATGGCTCAGTACTGGAAAGTAATGCAGCCTTATGGGGCTTTTAAATCTAGCAGGTAGCAGACTATGATATTGACAAGGAGAAAGACTAGAAGCAAAAGATACTTTGTTTTTAATATCAGAATTCTCTGTTCAAATTCAGGCGAGACAGAGTATTTTGCTTTTTTCATCTTCTTTGGCCTCTGCCTGTCTAGAATTTACACGGAGGCAATAGTTCTAGCTTCAGATATGACAGCTATGGAACCCGTGAAGTTTAAATTTTATTATGACAATTTCTTTCTAGCAGCATATATGAAATTGTGACAATCTTGATATAAAACACCAGTACTAGTACAAATCACTGTGAATGCAGCCTTTATCATCTTTCTTTTCTTCAAATTTTTTCCTCAGTGCTTTTCTCAAATATTCAAAGGAATGTTTGAGAAAAAGGTAAGCTGTTCATATTTCTTTATACTGCTTTTAGAAGATGTACCTTGGACATCTCTGCCATTATGCACGTTGCTGTCATGTGGAATGGCTGGACACTTGGCATGCATTTTGGAGATAGGATGTGGAATGTGCTGTGCTGAGAGACCATTAAAGGCACTGCTCCAGCAATCTCAATTCTGTGACCATGCAGAACGGCTGATAAACTTGTCTGGGAAAGAGCAGAGAACAAAGAACAAAGATGGGGCTGCAACACAGGTGATCTAAAATTTTTTCATGATGTCATCAAAGCTACTGATTGTTCATGTGTTACCTGAGTGATCTCAGAGACATCTTCACAGAGAAAAGAGAGCATTATGGTCTCTTACAGGTAGGAAAAGCCAAGTTCAGTGAACTACAAACTGAAAGGACCAGGCCACGTTTATGCAGTAGGCTACGGGCAGAGCCCAGTTTCTAGAGCTAATGTACCACAGAACTATGGGTTTTGGTGAAGAATTAAAAATAGACCCACACTTGGATTAATTGGATTGACGTTTGATTAATTTCAGCCCATTTTAATTCCTGATGCTCATAG
Source organism: Picathartes gymnocephalus (assembly GCA_013390045.1). Classification (NCBI taxonomy): domain Eukaryota; kingdom Metazoa; phylum Chordata; class Aves; order Passeriformes; family Picathartidae; genus Picathartes; species Picathartes gymnocephalus. Next base: position 39,213 of record WEKY01059775.1, on the reverse strand, counting down.
AGCACTTGACCCATCAGAGTCTGAAAACTGTGGTTTAACTGCTGGGAAATACATTTAACAATTCTCTACACTCATTCCTGTAAATGGGACTCCTGTAACATCAGGCTGTGAGTGCGGAATATGCCCAGCAACTCACAGGATTTAAAACCAGTTCTAAATCATTTGATGGGGAAAGTTATTTCTCTAGCTCCCTTTTGGAGGCTCCCTTCTAAGGCACGTACTTGTTTTTTCCATTTATAAAATTTCTATTTTTCTCCTTTAAGCAGCAGATTGCAAGAAACAAGATTTTACTGGGCACTTCAATAAACCACTTGGAACTTCTTACCTTTGCAGATATGCAGTGAATGAGTAACAAATGCTCCTTGAAGGATCAGAACAACTGCCAGTGAATGAGATTGCATGCACAGACTGCTGGTGTCTATCTTGGTAGCACCCACACAAAGCAACTCTTAGAAGATATTAAAATAATATTATTAGGGGCATATACATTTCTAAATGCAACTATTACCTCCTAAAAATCAGCATCTGTATTTCAGGTTCTACACCTCTCAAAACGTAGTGTTTCAAAGGAAAATGCTTTAGCAACCACGGTAATCCTATGTGAGAAAATGTAATTTTACTGATTTTTCTGCATTCATGTTTCTTAAAGAGCATTAAACATGAGTTATGTATTTTCCTCAAGGGGTAGGAGTCTGTGAATTCCTTTTTTGAGAAATGTGTTCATTTCTATATAAATGTTACAGAAGAATACAGAAAGTCTAATAGTTTATCCTTGAGATTAATGACCAAAGGACCTCTTCACTTTCCTAAATGCAAGCAAATGTGTTTCTCTGTGCCATAGATCACAAATATACAAGAAATCAAATGAATTTTGCAATAAAATATGCCTACTTTGGATTTCATGTATAAAATATAAACGTCCTATCCTAAGACAATGGCAATGCTTTTATGACAGTGACTTAGCTACACAAACCAAGGGCAGAGGTAACTCGTGTTGCCACCAACTTTCACAGCTTTTCTTACCTTTTGATTGTTCTGTACAATGAAAAAATGCATACAAGTAGTTACCATGGTAATTCCTGCATCACGTGGTAGTCATAAACTGTTGCAGAGATACAGAGCATCTTCTTATAGAAGAATGCATAGATGCACAGAGATAACAGATAATAATTTTTAGATAAATGTCCTTTTACAGTACATCTTCACTTCGAACAGGTGTGAAAATGTTAGCAGAGAAAAAAATAATGTCAAGGCTTCTCAAGCTGTACAACTGTAACAGTGGAAACACATTTGCACATAACTAGTTCAGTGGGCAGAAATGATTAATTAGATTTTAAAACTTTAGGACAGAAATTTTTTTCTTTAGCAGTGCAAAGAATATTGCACATACCTTGAAAATAAACATAACAAAAAACTGCCAATTATTTCCTTTGTAAAATGGACCTGAAAGCACTTGACAGACATAGGTAAGAAGGTCTCTGCATGTCTTAAATTAAACTCATTCAGTCACAGAGAAACAGCAGAATGAATCTGATTTGGAAATTCTGGATTTGTTCTCAAATATGGAAGTATGACTTTCATTAGCTAATGTGTTTTAGTCTTCAGTCACAACCTAAATAGCCCATGTCTGAAGAAAATATCCCAATTATTCAAACAAAATAAAGCATTTCAAACTTAGGTGTGTGCCCTTGCTTCACCATCAGAGAGTAGAGCTCTTATTGCTTTCAAAACAGCTTGTCTTCACACGTGAAGCAATCTTCCATCAGAAAACTGTCTCTCTAAAAGTTCTCATTTGGGCTGATCTGAGATGATGCCCGGTGTGTGACCAGGGAAGGACATGAAAGGACAAACAAAATAAAAAATGCTGCATTAAAAGATTTGCTTACAAATGTGGGAATGGCAAGGAGAGAAAGATGAAAGAGGCAACATATTTACCTATGGCCCCACTTTTCCTGTTCCACTAATGCAAATGCTGAGGTTTTCCATGGCTCACAAGACGTAGGGCAGCAAAGTCCACTAGGCAGCCTTTTGCTCTTCTCTACAAAGAGCCAAGGTTGATATTCTTTTTCAAGCAAGGGTTGGAGAGAAAAATAAAGCAACTCTAATTAGGGATAGAAATTAACAGTGTTTGATTCTGTGTATAAGCAACAAGGAATGGAGAACTTTAGCTTCTACCAGCATCTGAAGACAAAGAGGGTCATAAGCACTTCACAAATGCTTTTTTCAGTATTTGAAACATTTTTTGGCATATTTTCTTTGTCTATTTTCCATGTCAGAGCAGGCCCCATTTCTCCTGTTCATCACCATAAGGTACTCAGAGTTACAAAACCGAGCCTCAGGAAAATGTCAAATACCATGAAAAAGCAAGACGAAAAATTATAAAAGAGAAAGACTTGGCAACAAGTTCTCCTGTGGGTCACATTCTCACAGGTTTGGCAAGTTCTTCTGTTTCATCCACTAAAAACATGCTACCACCTCAGCTGCTTCTGCTGCTGCCATTGCTGCTCTGGTGTGTGACCCCAGGGTATTGTCCATAAAAAGAACACCTCCGTAGCACTGCATAATGTCACTGCCAGTTTGCAATATGAAAAACCAGCTCTGCTCTTGAAAAACACCACTGGGGCTTTACTCCTTTCTCTCTTTACCATGAAGCAGGTTGTGAAAGAAATGGAATGTTATGGCTTTGGTGAAGAAAACACAAACTATTTATTATTGCAACGAGATGCTCAAGGATAATTTTGAGGACATTAGAATATATAAGTTGATCAAAAACCTGAGAGTATGCAAAAGATTAGGTCCTCCAATAAGAACTACAACACTGAGAACCTTTGACAAAGAGGAAATGCCACTGGCATGTCAGATAAAATCAATATTTCATTCCAGCTCTTTGAATGATAGAGAGACACAATTTAGCAGAATAAAAATTTAAGTTATGATTAAACAACAAGATACTGGGGAAGTGACAAAAAAAATAACAGAAGGCATATTAGTAAGTTTAAAATACTTTTTGTTAAATCGTGTGTTGATTCTGTATGCTGACAGTAACTGGTTTACACCTAGGAGCAAAATTAAATCTTAAAAGAACGGGAAAAGAAATATCGGTCAGACCACTACAAAGGTATATCTTGGAAACTCCATTAAGATTCCAAAGATCAAAAATACCATAAGAAGATTTTCAAATGAGCCAAAGTGAACATCAAGATCCTAAAGACTGTAGGGAGAAAGTGGTTAAATGCTTATGTTAAAAATGAATGTAAATGGGATCCTCCATTCATCACTGATGTTTAGGGATATATTCTATCATGGTAGAAATCTGAAAATCTGCCTTATCTCAATATCCTTCAGCAGTAACACAAATCTGGGGAGTGTCTGAAGCCTGAAACAGTGTAAGATAAGGACTAAAATATAAACTGATTTATATCAATAAAACTTAGAATATCAGAAGTCCGACTATCTGACCAACAAGATCCTAAAACAACTTTTTGTATGGAGGTTGAGGGGAAGAAACCTTAATATTTTTAAGATGAAGCTTGATCATGTTATGCAAGTGTGTATGCAATGTGTTTGTCTGAATAGCAAGAGGACATATTGGATTCACAAGTTTATCTCTAGTCCTTGCAAAATGTAAGATTATATCTAAAATGAAGAAGATAACTTTGGGAAATATTCTTAATGCGGGCCTCTCAACGTCACATTCACAACATGATGCTATTATTATTATTTCCTTTAGTAAGATGGATTCTGTTATAGAAATTATAGTCTTTGGTTTTCTTTTACAGTGAATTTCTAAGGCCAAATTGCTAAAAATTAATCTTCAGACTGAATAGGGCTTGCTCCAAATGTTTCTGACCAAGTGATTATTAAAACTGGGTCTGCCAGTGCTTTGGAAGAAACATATATGCCTCTATTTGGATTTCAGGTCTACACCAAGTATGGTAACACCTGGCAGCTTTCCATAACTGCTGATTCAGACTGGCAGGTACAACATTATCTGTTCTCTTTTTCGCCCATATGTTTTTTGGTTGTGAAAGAAAAGTTTTTAATCTCTAAATCACCAAATGCATCTTCTGACTTGCAAGAATATAGAAGGAGTCTGTGAGGATCAAGATGAATCATTTGACACACACATATTTCAACAAACGTGTGGGTGCATGCCAGAAAGTTTTAGCTGTTAACGTTTAGGCTACAAAATTATCAGGTAACAAAATTATGTCATTTATTCCACAGAATTTTCAGTAAAAAACTTTGCTGGGCAACGACCAAAGAATTATTCTGAGATTTGAAAGACTGAGCTCCATAGCAGCATATGGGCTTCCTGTGTGTCCTTGTGCATGTTCTGAAGGTCACTGAAGTGTGATGCAAGAAATTTATCCTTTCTCCTCCGTATGAGGATGTTTTTTTTCCAGTTCTCTTATCTTTACTGCTGAAGCAGTTCCATATGCAAGGAAGGATCACAGATGCTGTCCTTGTCAGACCGCATCTTACTGCTTTGACTCCAGCAATGAAGAAAAGTGAGCTCCTGTGGAAGAGTACAAACAAGCCAGGAATATGCAGTATTTCTCCTGTTTATACTCTTCTAGCTTCCAACAATTTTCAGCTTGGAGTAGTCCCAAAGCCTGCTGGTATTTGTCTACTTAGTAATCATCAATTAATCTCTCTTCCAACTCCTTGTTAGTCCTCTTTTGACAAAATATATTTTGTCATCCAAGATACCCTGAAGCAAACAATTTCACAGGCCTAACACAACCACAACTTCCTTCTTGCTTTTCATGTTTTGGCATTTTTTTGTTTGTTTAGGGGTTTTTGTTTGTTTGTATTTTGTCGGCCCCTACTACCCTAATTTGATGGTCCTGATTTTCTTATGTTGGATAAGACAAATGACAGCTCACTATCCTACTCATGGTTTTGAAGAATTATTTCTCGATTAAGCTGCCTTCATTCCCATGTTGAAGACTACTAGCCGTCGTTGTCTATGTGAGAGTCATTCCATTCTTTCTAATTCCTTGTCACTGAAAGTTTTCTAGTTTCAGTATGTATTTTGCGAGGTCAGAGGACCATAACTGTCCATGACACTTCTGGTGTTGACAAACCATAGATGTATTCAATGGTTTAAAGGCATTTTCTTTCATTATCTTTTCCTATTCACATAATTCCAAATGTTTGATTTTCTTTTTGACCTTTGCTGAGCACTGGACGGACCTAGCATGCACCTCTGTACTATGATTCCAATGCCTTGTTCCCAAATGCTAATGCTCATCTCAGAGTCCCTCATACCGTATATGAATGTGGGACAATCTTCCCCATGTGCAACACTTTACACATAAATAAACTCAAAATCTCACACACAGTTTAAGTATATAAATAATTTATTCCAGAAATGACAACCAGAAATAGTAACACATCCGTGTCACATGGAGAAGGGAGATCAGATTCCTAATATCTACTTCACTAAATAATTAAATTCTTATATTACCTATTGATTGGAAAGAAGAAGCATATCTCACCCTTCCTAACTTAATGCTCTCACTGGACTGTAGGCTCTCTCCTTTGTCTCAAACATGACTTCTCTCCTGCAGACCTTCATGAATTTTTAATTGTTCAACACAGCGTGGGGCAGCTTAGGCAGCAGAGACCGACAGTGTGTTATTCTGCAGTGTTTTACCAGAGACCGACAGTGTGTTATTCTGCAGTGTTTTACTGGCCGGTGACTAAAACCAGAAGGAAGGAGGGAGAGAGAAACAGAAAGAGGAATGAGAAGCAGGAAGGAGAGAGAGGAAGGAGAGGAAGGAGAGGGAGGGAGGGAGGGAGGGAGGGAGGAAGGAAGGCGCGGAAGGAAGGCGCGGAAGGAAGGAAGGAAGGAAGGCGCGGAAGGAAGGAAGGAAGGAAGGCGCGGAAGGCGCGGAAGGCGCGGAAGGCGCGGAAGGCAGGAAGGAAGGAAGGAAGGAAGGAAGGAAGGAAGGAAGGAAGGAAGGAAGGAAGGAAGGAAGTGAAGCCTGTAGCCCACATTAGTCCTTGTACTGCTGAGTTATGAGATAAATTTTTGAGCACCTGCTTCTGCTCTCTTCTGAAAGAAGATTGGCCTCAAGTCAGGAAAAAAAAGCTGAAATGCTCAATTCCCATGGAGAGTTTGGGACTGAACTGAAAGAAGTAATGGATCAGTATGCCAGTCAGCTTTTTAATTCCTAGAAAGGAGATGAGCTCAAGCTATGTTTTTCTCACCATCACTTCCTCTCTGCGTTTTACAGTTCCTTGGTCAGTGTTTCTGTCTTTGCATAGCATATCATCACTAAGCCTGACCTTTTTTGTGTTGTGCCAGTCCCACGGGACTTTGTGATTGCCACACACTGGCAAAGCAAACAAATTGCCAGGTTGGCATTATGAGACCCAAGGTCCCCTTGCCACTGCAGTCTCTAAGTGGAACTGAATATAAAATGGCTTTCTGTTGAACAGAGAAGCCTGATCTTCAAGGTTATTAGATTCTTATTAAATAAAAGTAAAATGGCTCATTATCTTTAAAGTAATTGTTTTTACATGACACTGTAATTGCCAAATGAAGTAAACATTGGCACGAAGGATGAAGCCATAATAAGTATTTTTAATATGCAGTGCTTTAGGAGCCTCCACAACAGTTCATTCAATCTCCCATATGTAAGCTTACCATGGCAATGCTTTCATTCGTGTTGCATTTCTGTGTGGATTTTATGCTTTCTTGGCAATATGGTTTATTTTACACTGTATGTACAATACTCAGTGTAATGGGGTCCTAATCACAGTTCCAGCCTATGGCAACTTTGACAATATAATGCCCACTGTTTAATTTATAAATGAGGCTTTTCAGTCACCAGTAGCTACTTTTATGGTGTTTTTCTGTCTTACAGAGAGAAAAATACTTTCAAGATTCTGCTATTTCTGGACACCACTGTTAATATACTAGCTTTAAATATTTTCTTCCCTAAATGGGAATAAGAATCACGAATAAGATTAGCAGTCCCTCAAGGTGCTTTAAAAATCCAGGCCTTTGGCATTTATATGCTCATTTGCAATTTAAATATAAAGGAAATAGTCAAATGCCCTGCGCGACTCTGAAAACCTATCTTAAGATTTATGACAATGTATAAAAAGCTGAAAAGGAAATTGTTTCCCCGACAATAATATGCATTATTTATCTGTGTATTTAGCTGTATTTTCATTCTACAGCAAAGAAATAAAAGTGCTGGTAAGCCTACTGACTTTATCATTTAGTCACATTCCTGTCAAATGTAGAACTGTTTTCATGAGAGGTAAAACTACTGTTGCTCAGCTATGCGCTGTGCATGCTGTGCTAAGCTGTAATGCAAGCTAAAAGCTTTTTTTTTAGGTATTTAAAATAGTTCATTATTACTAACAGTTGCACACAATCAGATTTAGTTAAAGAAATATGGCGGGATTTAAAGATCACAAACCCTCCAAAGACCTAAAAGTAATCAAGTTTTAGGGGGTTCCAGAGCTTTTAAGTCCGTTTCTGCAGTGCAGAATTCAGATGTGGATTATAAACAGGAAACAGTGCCCTAACAGCTTACAGTATTATTTTGCATCACGAAATTGTACAATTCAGTGTGTACACCGCATAACATAGTGCCTAAATCTGCCCTCCTACGTGTCCTCGTTGATTTGATCATTATCTAAATACCTCAAAATATAAAGAAAACTATTGTAAAATTTTTTGGGCTATAGCATACTTTAATGACATGTATAGCAGTAGTAGACTCTGCGCAACACAGCAAAGCTTTCACATGGGCCAAGCATACCTTTGGCTCCAAAGATGTAGAGGCCTTCTGGAAATGAAGCAGGGCAGTTCTGCTGCATGAGGGATTGCTATTTCCCAAATTAAGGATCATTATATTTTAGTGCAATGTTCAAGTATACAGAACCAGAGGATCCAGAATTTGACATTTAACCTTTAGCATTCACAAAGCGTTAGTCAAGCCTAAAAACTGAGCGTATACAGGGAAAAAACGTAATAATTGTTGTGAGTCAAATATTAGTTTGATCAGCTGTTTGCCTGTGCTGAAGGTCTTCACTTTTAACTTTCTGGACCGTAACAAGGCCATCACATTACTGTGTCCACCTTTCTTCCAGATGTATGAGGACTTGAAACTGGTATTTTGTTTTGAGCAGAAGTTTGGGGTCTGCACAGAACTGTCTGAATTAGGAGGCTTGTTCTGCAGCAGAACTGGTGAGCATGGTTCCATCTTTGCCAGAATTCTGACCGTTCAAACGGAGGTCCTTACCTGAGAGTTGCCTCTTGCAGTTTCCCAAGGTGGACGTGCTCAGCCAATATTATTTACGTTAGGGTCCCACCTCTTAGTTACCCTGAGATCAGAGCTGAACTTCAGTTTGGGCGTTCACAGAGCTGAGTCCAGGGCCTGTGATGTATTGTCACATCTTCCTCCCAGTGGAGATGCCTGATACGCAGTAAGCTGTAGAGAAACTAGGACTAGTAGGAGGATTTTACCATGGAAAAGTTAATTATTTGCAGAGTTATACACAGATGGTTCAGGACTGCAGCTTTGTACGCAGGCAAGCACAGACAATACAGAGAAATGAAGTCCATTGAAGACACCTCCCATGGAGCCTTTCTGTGGAGTCAGATCCAAAGGTTTTTCAGCTTGCTTCCTATAGGAGAGTCCAGATATTAAAGAGAATGGATTTTTTAGCAAGGACAACCAAATCGAATAGAAATAAAACTGTCTTTTAGGAAAAATAAAATATTTATGTTGCCTAACAATGCCTTTCTCTGCCAAAAGCTGAAACGCTCTGGTTTCATTGAAATATCATTTAGATGAAAATCAAAAGAGATGTCAAGAATAAAACAACCTGTTTTGGCACTTCTGAACTGAAAGTTTGTAGTTTTTCTTACACGTAGAATGGAAACAAAATAGAATGGGTCAAAATATCTGTTTCCCAAGATTTTAATTTTAAAAATTCCAAATTTTAGATGCATTTTCCCCAAATGGAACAGGAATCTTCATTTTTCTACAGGCTGAATTTTCTGTCTTCTGTGCAGCATTTAGAGTGTTCCACCTACTCAGAAGAGAACAACCATCTTTGGTATACAGCCTCACTGGACTGCTGTGCTAGAGAAGTAATTAAAAACCTGTATTATTGAGCTGCAACTTCCACTCTCCTGGGAGAACGAAAACAAAAAACATTAAGGCAGTAACACATCCAGTAGAGTCTTGATAATGCTTTCAAAAGTGCTGTCACATAAGGTAGTCATAAGATCCATGTTATGTTATATTAGATGACTCTTTGTTGTTTGGCAGGCCCAGGCTCAGAAAAACAAACAAACCCACCAAGTGATGATGTCTTGAAATATATTAAAGTAACAAGGCAGACTCAGCAATCTGAAGAGAATCATTGTGTAGCCTCATGGTAGTCTTGTAGTTAGTTCTTGCACATCTTCATCTTGCTCACACAAATAAAGGCAGGCAGCTTAAGGAAACCTTCGCCTCAATGTACAAAGAAAATACTAAATACATATGCATTTATTAACCCAGCTTGTTTGACCACATCTAGGATTTCATGCTACTTACTGCAAATGAAGAACATATGTAAGGAGAATTAAAAATGTATAGATTTCTACACACTGTATGTTCATTCAGGTAATAAAAAGAGATTTGTGGTTCACATTTTTCTTAAAAAGAAATGTAAGTTAGTCTGCAAATATTTTTTACAGAATTACAAATAGTAGCCAGTTCTAGCATAAAAAGAGAAATGAATATTAAACAACATGTTTGTTGCTGAAAATTTTAAAATTAGGTTTGTTTTTGATTAGGCAGAGAGATTTTGGCAATATTTAATTATGCTAAATTTCCTGCTTTCACGTGGGTGGGGTAGGTACAATACATCAGAGCACTTAGCATCCCCTCCTCTAAATTCCTTTATGCTGGCAAGCTTTGCTCGTTTGCCAGAATGCTCTCTGCCCCACTTGGTTTCACAGTAGCTGTGAAACTGGTCTCCAAAGCCTGTGCACAGCACAGATATTTATGCACAAAGAGGGAGGGAAGCAAGAGGAAGCTCACAAAGAGGGGGCTGGCTGTTCCCATCTGGAGCTCTGAATGTGGAGTTTCAGCCTCACCCTGGCCCACAGGGGACATTCACACCAGTGTAATAAGGTTTCCTATACATCTTGTTAAGCCAGCATTAGACTGAAAAACGCCAGTTCTCATCCACGTGTCACCATCTCCTGAGCCCTACGCTTGTCCTAAGAGCTCATAAAATACTTGCTTCCACCTGTTCCCACCAGTATACCCTAGAGTTTACCATGAATTTAATTGCCTGCCAGTTTTTATGTCTGCTTAAGCTACAAGACCTTTAAATAATTTATATCCTAATTACTGTTCATCATTTTTTAACTAGAAGGCTCAATTCCATTCACACAAAAGAAAATTCATGGGATTCATTCTGGGGAAATACTTTCAAGGAGCCATATAAAAATAGCAAGTGTGATCATGGTTTTGAAAAATGAACTTAAACTTGCTCTAATAAAATACCATAAAAACATTAATTGTTCCCTTCTGATATGGAAGGGAATTATGAATTTTGGCGCAGGTTCTATTAAACAATTTAATGTGAAATGTAATACCTCAGATATCTGGGAGAGCTTATATATTGATCATCTCATTCAGGGCTACCATTCTGCTTGCAATTTTTATTCCTTTCTCCCAAGCAGCAGGATTAAACCCAACTAACGTTTCAATCAATCCCAACTAACACAACCCCAGGCTGTCAAATTCATCTAAGATAATTCAGAGCAAAAGCCTGCAATGCCTCTGAGCCACAGTTCAGAACTAAACTTCTCTTTTTGGAAAGGGATTTTCGGTGTTTTTTTCAGGACTACAGTGTTTTCAGGAATAAGCAAGTAAGGCTTAAATTTGCTCTATGATTTGTGGCAGGGCATCTTAGGGAGAGGGGAAATCATTCTAATGGAGTGTTGTAAGTTTCTTGAGTTCAACAAGTTAATAGAAGACACATGTCTGGAATGATTTTACTGCTAGCATTTTGTCTGAGAAATATACACAAAGGAAAAAGAGAAGATGAAATTATAGGACAAGGGTAGACTAAAGGCTTTTGAAGTTTTACTGTTGCTACCAGGAATAGCTGTAACTCTTTTACAGGTTTCTGGTATTTCTGTTAAGTGTATCCTGGCCATTACGTTAAAAATCTGATTGTGTATCCATGCATGATTGCTTCTCCATGTTTGCCCAACTGGGTCTGTTTAAGAGAGTAGGGGCCAGGAATTCCAATGGACTATGCAACCAGAAGCCCTAAAAAATTAATTCCTTGTGAATTTGAAAAATACATGTCTTTGTAGACAGAATTAGGTGTTGCAGGAGACATTTGGTTTTTAAAATAGTTACTTAAAAAAATAAAACTGTTAGAAGTTGACCACTTTAGAAAAAAAAGAACAAAAATGACTGCTCAGACATATATTTTTATAACTTTACTTCAATGAGTAGTACAACACTTGTGGGTAGATTTGGCAATGGATGGACATATGGATGTCTTTTCTATGTCTCTGTGTTGGGTCTCACTCACCGGTGTAGTTTAATACAGATCTCCAATTCGTTCTTCCCAGGAAGCCCTTCAGGCACAACCTATCTGGCCTCCAGGGTCCTGAAGTGCCACATTCCTGGATGGAACAGGTGCTTATGGCATCATTGAATGCGACCATTTTAACACATGTATTAATGAAAATAATTACAGGTTTGCTATTGCATGCCCTGGTGTACCTGCATTGCATGCTGGTGCCTGTCTGCATTAGGCCTCACCACAAAGACCATGTAGGCATGTAACTGGGGAAAGGAGAATACATGGTTCTTCATTATTTTCAGCATAGACTATTGGCATTTCCTTATACTCAAGAGATTGTGTGGAACTGGGGCAGATGGGGAAAAAAAGATCTTCATGTCAATCCACTCAGCTGTGGAATTGTAAGTTATAGAGGAGATAAAAAATTTCCATTTGATTTTCTTTACACCTTTTGGAGCAAAGGTGCTACACCCCACCCCTTGCCCTGCTTCCCCCCCCCCCCCAAAAAAAAAAAATAAAGCAAAAAGTCCAGTGCAATCAACGACTGCATATTTAGATTACAAAAGTAATTTCTCAGTTGCCTACATTTAGCTTGTTTTACTTATTACCTCATCACATCTGAGCTTGGCTAGCCTACTGAGGAAGTGTGGTTAGGTTTTTCATCTAATACTGGAAAAGGTGGCAAAGATTTCTGAGCCAATTTTCTTCCCCAGCCTTGTCCAAAGGCCTAGCAGATATCCTGGTTTTTTCCCTTCAGCAGAGGCAACATATGGAAATAATACAGGGCAGGTATCAGTCCAAGCCGTTTTTATGCTCTTTGAAACCTGGCTGTTCAGGCAGCAAAAGCATTTCTTGGCATAAGGGCTCTCAGCTACTACGTTCTTGCTAAAGCAGAGAGCTGCTTGCAGAGCAACCACAGAGCAAACACAGTGACCCACAGGGTCTTTGGCCCGGCAGATCGATCTCTGCCCCATGCCCAGTCAAAGCACATCATGTCTCTGTGGGTATCTGCCAGAAACCAGCACAGAGCCACCCGTGGCAGCGTCAATACCGCGCACTGGCTGGGCACTGGGTGACACTGGAGCCTTTTAAAGACAGCTTAACCCTTCCCACCCGTTTGCAGAGAAGCACGGGTGTGTCAAAGGCACAGCCAGACTCCCACTTCCTCATCTCCTGCCCAAGCTTGGAAGGGTTCTGCGTGAAGAAGCACGTTTTGCATCATTTCAAGCGTACAGTGGGATTACTGGGGCAGTCCTTAAAGGCAAATAAAGAATTTTATACTTTGTTGGTGTATATACATCTTGTCCTTCGTCATTAAAATGGAAAGGAAATATGTTTATGGTCAAATTGCCTCAAACACAAGATTTTTGCTTGCACATGTTTTAGGTTCAAAATCAGATAATTGTATTCACCACCGAAGGTACTGATGTGCATTCATAAAAGGGATGACAATATGCAACCTGCTTAGCAATGCTAATATTGCTTTGCCAAATGCTTCGTTCTAATAATTTTTGTACCAACAAGGGAAGTTCAGAGGATGTTGCTGTAATAAATTATTTTTCCTGGGGGAGATTAAGGTCCTCTGACACTGCCCCATGTGTTGTAATAACCGTGGGCTGTAACAGTTTCATCATGCTGTGGTATCCCTTGTTGATTTATCACCTAGCTAATGGTCTTTAGAGGGGAGAATTGTTAATAATTTTAATTCACTCCACACAGAGATCAGGACACAGAGCATTATGTGTACCATCATATTGTGAACTTTTAGCAGCCCAAAAGACTGACTGAGCAGCAGCTCTCATTTACAGAAAATTAATCAATACCTAGAGGCAGGGATCTTGTTCAGACAGACGAGCACCCGTTGGGATCCTGAATTGTATCTCTTAAAGCAACAGAGACTTTCCAAATCCTTTATTAGTATTTTACAGGACATAAGGCTTCACAGCATTTCTCACACAGCAACAACAACAAAAGCCTAACTACCTATTTAAAAATAAAACTCTGTTGATTATAACTTTAAAATGATGTTGTATATGGTAGAAAAAATCAGTTACTTACTTTGTGCTGCATACTAAGTCTTTTTTCAACAGAACTGTTCACGGAACAGTTTATGAGCTGCAAAATAGCAATCTCTGTGACTATTAAAAAAAACCTAAAAAATTAGATATGTGCTTAATGTTTATATTAAAAATACTGTTGTGTCGGGAAAAAAATTTGTTAATTTGTGCAACACAACCATGGAAGATATAAGGGGTTTTTTTTATTTTTCTTAGGTGAATTGTGTTTAATCACTGTGTTTAAATGAGACCATTCACTACGAAAAGAATTCCACATATTTTGTAGGTGTTGCTCAGGTAGATATTCTCAAAAGTGATCATGAATTCAGTGGCCCAGCTGTTACAAGTAACCACTAACAACGATGTTGCCATGTAAAAAGGGGGGGAATAGATATATTTGTAATGGTGCAGATTTAAGTTTCAAGTTATCTAAAAGTTAATTTTGGTGATATGCCTATATCTGCCTGGGATTAGGGCAGAAATTCCATTGACTTCAAAGAGTACCCAAAACCAATGAGCATTGATTGGAAGAAATTTAGCTTCAATAAATACACTGGATTATACTGTAAGCTTCAAAATTAAATCCTGCATTTTATCTCAATACTGGCATTTTAAAGGAAGTGCTGAAACCCTAAACCCTAAACCATGTGCAGTGAGAGTTGGCAGGAGGCACAAGCGCTACCTGTGACATATTTGAACACTCTTATTTAAATTGCTGACTGCTATTAGATTCTAAGTAATGAGGATTTAAACATCTATTTTATCAACTACTTCTCTCCACTAAAGGACAAGCAGCAGCATAGCAATTAAGATGCTCTAATCTCCTTTGCAGGATGAATCAGATTGGAAATATATTTAGGCTGGTGAGATAGATGTCTTTATTTCAATTCATTCCAAGTAAAGGATACAGAAAACCAAAATGTCTGCTGGGATTCCTGAGTATGATCAAAATGATTTTGGTGTGGCAGATCTGTTCTCATTCTAGTCACACTGCTGTTCACAGCATACAGAAAAAAAAAACCCCTTGTGCATTTAGCCTAAGAATGTCAGGAAGAACACTGAGAGAAAGCCACAAGGCTGTGTGCATCCTAGTTATAAAGAAGACACAAGGAAAATAAAAAGCATATCTGAAACAAAAATAGATCAGATTCTGATCCTTTTCTGCTAGAGAACTTTTTCTTTTTTACAAAAATCAGTGAGTAAAGAATAATTTAGTTTGCAAGTCTTGATCTACTGTAAGATAGCCAAAGATCCATACCCAAACATCAAAATACCCATCTAAACCTGTGTCTAGTTGTTTTTCCTTGTCACTTAACCAGATTTAATGAATTTACAGATTTGTTTCTTTCATTTTGATATAGAAAGAAATATTTTCCCTTTACAGAGATGAAACTAAAATGAAGCAGAGGACAAAAAGTAGAACATTTTATTACTCAATAGGTATTTCATAATTGTCTGAAGCATTGCAATTCAATCAAACCCACCAATGTTATTGGCAGTCCCATCCAGTGCTGATTTAATCAAGCTAATACAAGGCAGTTGGAATCAGGGCCCGGTTCAGGTAGCTTCCTCAACTACAATTTATTTTCCTTGGAGCCAGACATCAGTTTCACACCCTTTGACCCTTCTGATAATGAAAACATCAACAGCTCGGTACAGCTGTAAAGAACACACGAATAAAACCACAGGAGCAGCCTCTTTGTCTGTTGCGGATACCTGGGAAGAGCAGGGCGCTTCCGAGGGGGACACCGGAATCTGACGCCAACCCAAAATCACGCTGCTGGCAACCCAGGCTGGGCACCGCTGGCTGGAAAGGACCTTTGCAGAGTGAGAGATGGGGGTGCTGGGGAGCAAACAGAGCAGGAGACAGTTGCGTGCTCGTCCAGCAGCACTGCGTCTGTCAGCAGGGCTGTAGCCAGCCAACCGAGCCAAGGGACGCCATCCCTCTCCCTGGCACGCCGACAGTCGTCGTGTCCACTTTGGTGCTTTCCCGTATGAGAAAGACATTTCCACACTTGAGCAAGGTGAGTGAGAGGCAGCTGCAGGGGCAGATGACTTACACATTGTGTTCTGGGAGAAGGAGGATGTGCTCAGAGAAATAAATGGGTTTCAGAGGTGCCTGAGGGTGGATCCCGCTGCTATCTTCCACTGCTTTTAGGAGAACGGAATTGAAATCTTAGGGATACACTCTGGTGAAACAAAGGGGAAAATTGGAATTGCCATCACATATGAAGTGGTTTCACCGTGGAAGTAGCTAAATACTGAGAGAGGTGGCTTAGGCAGTCTGTGAAATCTCTCTCATTGGAGATATTCATAACTTGACTGGACAATCTTCTCAGTAAGAAAAGCCAAGTCCAAACTAACTCTGTTTTGAGGGCAGGCAGATTGTACCCAACAATCTCCAAAAGTCCCTTCCAGTTCGTATTATTCTATGTTCCTGTGATTATATTGGATTACACCCCCAGTTTGATATCTGGCTCTACCACAGATATATGATATCACCATCAGCTTCCCTTCAATAACTGTTTTTACAACTGCAAAGAATACTACTGTTTCTGTCAGTTTTCTCTCACAAGGTGCATGTTTTTGAAGCATGGATTTCTCTGGCTTTAAATTTGGGGACTACCAACTACAGTGGTGTTGAAATAATGATATCATCCTTTCTGTATTTCCCAAAATTTGATTTGGAGCCAACATGAACTATCAAGATAAAAGGATAACAAGAAGTTACTGAGTTCTTTCCTGTTCCATTTGATAAGTATCTGTGTCATATCTAACTTATTTCCATCTTGGTTGTAATACTTGTTTTTAAATAACAATGATCAATGTGTGACAGAAATGATAGTGCTTCTTCTTAAAACACTGTTGCTGTACTACATATCCAAATGTTAACCTTAAACCTTAGATCAAGTGACTTATTCACTACATCCTCCAGCTTGTAAAGATGTATTACATATATGTAATGAATAAACAAGACCTATGTAATAAATGTAGCTGAGGTCTATTCAATATCATGAACAGTTACCAAAGAAAAAGCCTTGTGATCCAGTAAACAGCACATAAACTGAGGAGATGGCAAAGTTCTGTTGTGGTCTTTGCCATATTTTCCAGTGTAGCCTTTTCATGCTAACCAGTCCCACATTCACATGACTTCCTAGTAAATTTTAGCACCCCCTTCAACATTTTTAACTATCTATAAATTGTTACACAAATAAGATTAGGCATATGGTGTCAGAATGTATATAAAATTTGAAGATTATATCAATCTGCAACATCATATCACATCCAAAAAGGACAACGGGATGCCTCCCTTCTCATCTCATTCTTTGTCTTGTGCAGAAAAAAAAACAAACCCAAACTATTAGGTAATATATTCTCATTTCATTGTGCACCCAAAGAGAAAAAAGTAGATTCAAGGAGGAAGGAGTAAGGAGGAAGGAGCAAGGGAAGACAAGAAGTGAAAGAACTGATTGACTACAGTACCTCTAGGAAGATACAATAATAACAATGAGTAATTTAAGATTTATAATATCAACTGAATTTATACACTCCATCTTCATGAAATATTTTCAGGAAGATTGTGACATTGTAAAATACTTCCCTATTTACCTGATCTAAAATTCACTAAAGTTAATGGCAATATTTCTATTAATAGGGATAACATGAGTGATTTGGGTGGTAGCTTTGGCTCTATGGATTAAACTCAAGGAAATCTCTGCACACAGCAGAATTTATTAAAAAATTATGCAAGGGCTACGTTCTAAGGGCCATATGTTACTGCTTTGTCTCTGCAGAGCAAGTAAAAATAAATACAATTAATTTCTACTAATATACAGTATTTTTGCATGGAGATGAATGGGTCATGTTGCACGTCGTACTGTATCCTATGCTTGTTAAACTTTCTGGTTTTTAAGTGGATATTGTCTACCTTGAATTCAGCAAGGCTTTGACACTGTCTCTCACAACATCCTCATAGGCAAGCTCAGGAAGTGTGGACTGGATGAGTGGACAGTGAGGTGGATTTAGAAATGGCTGAACAGCAGATCCCAGAGGGTTGTGGTCGGTGGCACAGGGTCTGGTTGGAGGCACGTACCTGGTGGAGTCCTCCAAGGTTCAACACTGGGCCCAGGACTGTTTAAATTCTTCATCAATGACCTGGACAAGGGTACATGTGCCTCCTCAGTGAGTTTCCTGGTGACACAAAGCTGGGAGGAGTGGCCGATAGCCCAGAGAGCTGTGCAGCCCTTCAGAGGGACCTTGACAGGCTGGAGAGATGGGCAGAGAACTGCCTGAAGTTCAGCAAAGGGAAATGCAGGGTCCTGAACCTCTCCATAGGCTGAGGGCTGACCTGCTGTAAAGAAGCTCCATGGAGAAGGAGCTGAGGCTCCCGATGGACAAGGAGATGAGGATCCCGGTGGACAACAAGCTGCCCACGAGCCAGCAGTGTGTCCTGCGGCCAAGAAGGCCAATGGTGTCCTGGGGTGCATTAGGAAGAGCGCTGCCAGCAGGTCAGGGGAGGTGAGCCTGCCCCTCTGCTCAGCCCTGGTGAGGCACATCTGGAGCGCTGTGTCCTGTTCTGGGCTCCTCAGCACAGCAGGGACACAGAGCACCTGGAGTGGCTCCAGTAACAAGGACGATGAAGGGATGGAGCATCTCTTCGAGGAGGAAAGGCTGAGGGAGCCGGGCCTGTTCAGCCTGGAGAAGAGATGACTGAGAGGGGAACCTATCAATGTCTGCCAGTATCTGCAGGGAGGGGTCACAGGATGGACCAGGCTCTGCCCAGTGGTGCCAGGCAATGAGATGAGAGACAGTGGGCAGAAACTGATGCACAGGAGGTTCCACCTGAACATGAGGAAGAATTTCTTTGCTATGTGGATGACCATAAGTTGGAAGAGATTGCCCAAAAGGTTGTGGAGTCTCCCTCACTGGAGATATTCAAGAACCACTGAGGTGCAATCCTGTGCTGTGTGCTCTGGGATGACCCTGCTTGAGCAGGGAGGTTGGACCAGATGACCCACTGTCATCCCTTCCAACCTTACCCATTCTGTGATTATATAGATCATGGTTAGAATCAGAAAGATCTCGTGCAAATTAAGCTCAATTCTGTAAACTACATCTCTAAAATTTCCAAATGAAATATTCATTAGAATTCAACAAAATTAGAACAGTAATATTGACTAGCTGCAACTGAACACTAATTGCCTATCACAGTGTGATGGATGATTTTGTTATATACATGATTATATAATATCCTGCAGCACTGCTGTTCTGTAACGAAGAATCTGATTTCCTGGGGTAATAATATAAAATAATTTATAGCTTAATAGTATGAAAAAACAATGCATTGATCACTTAAAAATCACAGCAGAATTCTCCCCTATGACTGATTGTGTATTCTGATGTTCTCCCCGTTTTACATCCCTCTGCAGAGCTTCCATGAATCTTTAATTCCCTTCAAATGCAGTCATGCCAGAATCACTTTTCATCATCATATCCACTCAGCTGAATTCCAAAGATCTCCACAAAGCAGGGTATAAAAGTATATTTCTGAGATTGTTTGCTTTACAAATTAAGAACTATAGTAAATGAACATTAAGTTTCACTACCCCACATACTCTTCTTGAAGGGTTTTCAAACAATATTTCCTTTGATTGTTCAAGATGCTTGAAAGTATAACAAGATGGGAAAATAAAAGTACTTTCAATACCAAAACAGATCCTTTGGAAAAATTCTTTCCATAAACCTGATAATTTTTAATAAGCTCTTTCATTGAAAAATATTTCACCAACATTGAGAGAAATGTTTCTATACACAACATGATTTTTTTTCTGTTTGATAAATATTGTCTTTTGCTGCTCAGAACCTCTCATTTATTACTTAGTTATGCAGTTTTCTCTTCCCTACTTTTCCTGAATTTTAGCACTGTAGTATATTTATATTTTATGCTAATGGATCATGTCCAAAAAATTTCTTTTCTATTTTCAGATAAACTTCTATGATGTTTTCTTCACTGATGCATTGCTTGTTCCTGCTTTATGAAGGAGAGAAATGCAAGAGCAATGCAATTTTACTTTCTCTTTGCTATATCTTGAAACAAATAATTTAAAAAATATTTTCATTTTAAATTGTTTTTTCATAGTGTTGCATTGTTTTCTTAAATATCTTACACTGGAAATTAAGTATTTAAGTTTTTAAAATCTAGATTTTTTAAAACTATTTAAAATCTTTTATAATGTATTTTTATAATATCTGTATTTTTTATAAATATTTATTCTAGTGCTAGGAAAAAACCCCACATTAAATAGTGGAAAGTATATATTACATATGTTGCATATTTTTTTTTACAGAAAACATATGTGCACATATCTAGCCCTTATGATTATTCCCCTATCACCATGTTAAAAGTGCCTGAACCTGTAATTTGTCACTTTGAATGGCCCAACTTTACCTTTGACTATAAGACAAGGTGTGGTAGTTACCTTCATAAGTAAAAACATATTATCAGCTCTTGGTACTATTTTTAGGAACAGTAAAGCTGAGACGTAGCATAATTCTACTGAGTCATATAATACAGTTGGTGAAGACTTTAACAATGGACAGGGAGCAGAAAAAACAAAGTGAGAAGAATATCAAAGAAAAATAAATCTTCAGCAAACTCCTGCCTTCATTGAGGAAGGTCTGCAGGAGGTGAGAGCACATGACTTCACTGAATACAGAATTACCTGTAAGTTCCTTATTCTCCTTTACCACCTGCTACCCTTCTCCTGGTGGCAAGGCAAGGCGAGTATTCCTTCCTCGCTGGCTCAGCACAGCGGACAAGCATGGGATATTGGAGCAACTCACCCCGTTTCCCTCCTCTCTCTGCTGCGAATTAGACCGTGTACACGTCAAAGTGTGTACTCAATGTAAGCAATAGAGCAAAATTTGTGGGAAGGAAGTGCGGCATATCAAACATTTATATTGCAAGGTAGCCTGCTTTCATTAATAGATGAAAAATCCCCTCCCCCCCCCCCCTTTTTTTTTTGTCCCCTTTAGTTCCTCTCTTTCTTGGTTGTCTACAGAAACGACCAGCTAATGATATTCTCTGTATCAAGAATACACAGAAGTAGCACACTGCTATCTACTAAATTATGCCCTACACGAGCGCAAAACCAGAAGCAAATCCCAGCAGTTCTTCAACTTCATCTTTTCCTTAGAGGGTTTTATTAGAGATACAGCTAATAAACAAATTTTTCAATATGGGGCAGTAGACCCTGAAAGCATGGTCTGACCAGATGGGTACAAGGGTGCAGACAAATAAATAATTAAAGATAAATGAGGCTTCACAGCTTCTGCAGGAAATGAGTGACAGACCTCATGCTCAGAGCATTAACATGACATGAATTCAAAAGGATTGAAATTTATGTGGACCATTAACACTGCACACATGTGCACAAGCACACAGCATTCTTAATCAGTCCTGGCTCCGTTTCCATGTACCAGCCTTAGGTCAGAAAGGGTGAATGCGTCCAATCAATATCCAGTTGTTAGAGTAACAGCCATGTCCGTTCTGGATGGCTGAGCGGGTGAAAACATGTTTGTTCTACTTAATGTGACACAGTCCCGTCAAATTAACAACCACGGGACCAGAAGCAGGCTTGCTTAATGGGCTGAAGTCAGTTCCACAGAGAATTATTATCAACCCTGAACCAATAGATCTCAAACCTCATTACTGAAGGGTTATTTGCTGATAATAACTAAAGGCACACTTTATGTACATAGGTGTTGTCTAATTTTAAAGATACAGCATGCTAAAATACTTAGTAAACAGACTGTCTTTAAATTGACATAACCTCAAGATAACATCTGTATGTTATGTGAGTAGTAGAGTTATTTAAACAAGCCTCCCTGCTCAGTTAAACTACAATAGATAGTAACTCTGTAAATGTAAAGAATTTCCTTATTCTACTGTGAGTCAATTATAACTGTACGGGATGTGCAAGAAAGGTGAACCCCAATACACATGCTGTAACCAAGGTCTGAAACACAAATTTTAGCTCCCCTGTGTATTGCTAGAATAGAATAACCGATAGTGGTTAAAAGGCAGCTTCAGTCTGGGGCAACTTTTTGCCACAGGCATGCAAAACTCCTCAAATTCTGGTAGGTGGATTGACAGATCCTCTTCCCTTTTCCATGACTATGAGAATGATGTCTAGAGGTAAAAATAGGAAAGTCAAGCACAATCATTCAGAAAATGCCTTTTAATCAGAAATGGCTGAAATTCGTCCTACTTGATAGCACCTGATGCTCAGCTATGAGAGACGCGGGGATACAGCCCAGGTAATTCTGCTGCACAGAAGGGAGAGTAAGAAGGACAGAGGTGCAGAGCTGGGCTTACTTTTCCTTTGGGAATGGAAAAGTGAAGATGGCAAATTATGTTTGTAGGGTAATCCTTTTCTTTCCGAAGGGGTACCATGGCTAGCCTAGCTTTCCAGAGCTGTCAGTGTTTTGTTTTCCTCAGCTATCTGCTGCCACTGCCAAATGGTTACTTTGCCTTCACACAGAACCAGCCCTGAGCATTCCCGTGTGCAAAGAATAATTTTACATAGCTCATAGCCTTGACCATTCCTGGTTGATTTCCACTGGGAAATCAAAATTCAGCAGATTGCAAGATTAATTCCCTGCCACATTTGAAAAAACACACTGTAAACTACAGAAAGGCTTAGACATTCATATGGGAAATTTCACTATTAGTGTAATTCCACCTGAAATTGCTCTCTGTAGTTCTCATTTTTGCTTCTAAATATTGGAGATTAAATTAGTAATCCAACACTAAAAAAGCAATCAAAATGAAACAGAATCGTTTATGAGAAGATGTAATAAAGGAAAATGTTAGGCCCATTTATTAAATTCTCCTGTAAGTTGGTTTGAAGGAAGTGTTTCATCAAAATTATTTGGTAGAAGACCATCCAAATTATTCCAGAGAAAATGTTATTTTCAGTTATTTTTATTGTTATTATTCTACCTAAAAAAAAACCTGCTTACTACCATCAGCTCAGAATTTTAAGTGGAAAAAACCAAACCCTTAGATACTTGAAAACACAAATGTTTTGGCTGCAGCTAAACATTCTTCGATCAGGAGATGTTGGCACTTAAGATGGATAGGATTTAGAATGCAGGTGATTTTTTTGTGAGGTAGTGAGGAGGATGAGACAGAAAGACACAGATCACATGCACTTTGTAGTCCCTGTATTTCAGAAGAGCAGAGGTGTGACCCAAGGGCCTGTGAGACATCTATGGTTATTCCAATTTCTGCTAAAATATTGCACCTCTACTATGTATGCTAAAGCAGGTATATTTCTGAAATCTCAAAAATTTTCATGAAAGAAGTCTAAGATGTGGGAAGGTGTGGGAAGCTTTAATCCATTAGTGTCTCACTAATTCAGTTTGTTTCCACCATGTAACTTGCATAGAATACAGTTTTCTATAATAAAACAAAATAATCAATTTAATCAATCAGTCAAAGCTTTGGCAGCATCTGGAATTTACAACAGTCAATGAAGAAAAGCAAATAAAGCTTTATTTAAGAGATAATTTTTCTAATATTTTGGCAGAACTTTCTTAAGGGTTTTTTCCTTAAATTTCTGCTGTTAAAGATTTCTATATCTCCTAAATCCAAATTTAATTATCTCCCTGCCTGCCAGACCTTGGAAAACATGCTTGCATCTGTTTCATTAACTTATATTTGCCTTCGAGTTTTTCAGTAACATCCTCCCACACACACTGTCTTCTGGAGAGCTATCAATACTGCCCATTGCATTCAAAGAGAAAAAGGGAAAAGAAAGAAAAAAGCCCTTAGTTTCTTTGATTTGGGAGTTAACTCCATGAGCATATGGAGGTGGGCACAGTTCATATCTGTTTTAGAGCGCTTTTGTGGTCGAAGTGTTATCCACATCCAACAATTTGTCTTATGCTAAATTTCCTATTCTTCAGGAATTTAAGGAAATTTGAGATTTAGGAAGGGGAACATGGAAAAATAAGGTCGGATGAGATCCTGGCCTCACAAACTCAGTCATATTTTGTTACTGATTTAGGCAGAAACAGAATCGCATCTGTTCTGGTCTGCCATTTCTTCTTGTTGTGGCCTCAGCTTCATACCTTGCCATACATCATAGAAACAACAGCCTGTGATCAGGCACTGCCAAAATAAATGGAGTTTCAAATAGTTTATCCAATTAGTAAAAACTAAGATTTCACTGGGATTTCATGAGAAAACCCAATGATGAACTACAAAGCATTGCGAAATGGGAAGGTGTCTGCTCTGGAGGCACGGAGGAAAAACACGCTATTCTGTGACATGTGTCAGTCGAAAAAAATGGACTTCTTTAAGAGATGGCGCATTCTTGGATACCTCTGCCTGGTAATGAAATCCTCTAAATCTATCAGCACCAACAACTCAGCTGGAAAAACATAGAATTATAATCTTTTTAAAGAAGAAGGCATGGGAGAAAGTATAAGACAAGCATTTGTAGGATAAGAGAATAAAAAATGTAAAATTTATTTGCATGAATAGTCAGTAGTTTTACGTATTTTCCTTTTTAGCTTAGTAACATTTTTTTAATGAGTTGTCTAAAATGACATACTCATTCTAAAACTGTCTGCATTACAAAGAGTGTTGCCAGCAGGTTAAAGGAGGTGATTCTTTCCTGCTGCTCAGCACTAATGGGACACAACTGGAGTTCTGCCTCCAGTTCTGTGCTCCCCAGTACAAAACGGGTGTGGACATAACTGGTGCAAATCCAGTGAGGGGCTGCAAACATGACTGAGGGATTGAAGCACCTGTCACATGGGGAAAGTTGAGAGAGGCTGGATTTTCTAGGTTCTTGGATATCTCATCTGTAGAGTAAATGCTGGGTGGTACGGAATATCAGGAATATCACCGACACATTTCCAAAAGTAAGCATCACCCTAGAAGACCTAGGAGGCACATTAACAAATTTAATTTCATTTTAATACAGAAAAGATCTGCCACTAATTTTTGTTTGCAATGTATCAGATTATAATTTTTTAGCTATTTGATCTTTCATATATCTTCCTGAAGGCTGGCTTCCTTCTTGGCTGCTTCATATCAAAACAGGATAATAAATATCCCAGCTGTTTAGTGCAGAGAGCACAGGTGTGTATTGGTTTCAGCAGTCATGCAGGACACTTTTTTGGCCCATAACATGTGAATTTACTAAGTGCTGGCAGCAGATTGGAAGTGGAAATGAAGGCTGTACATTTGTACAAGAGGGTACTCAGAGCAGACCTCCGCCATCCTCCTACAGATGTACAGCATCAGAGGAAAACAATGAAATGTATCCTAGGACATACATGCTTCAGAGAAGCAGCTCTTAAGAACCCCATCTAGAGCTCTGGATATAAAGAGTTTTCTGAAAAAAACCTTCCTCTTTTTGTCTTCCCTAACATGACAACTTATCCCTAGGAGAGGTGAAAACAAGGGCTGTAACCAAGCAACAACATATAATCTTTAAGACTCCTTCTCTCCTGAAAGCAAAACAGCCTCATCCCACCCCTCCATCCTTTTAGCATGAACATAGGCAACACTGAGCACAGCTTGGACACAAACAAACAAAAGCCTTTGTGTTTCATTGTTGCTCCAAAATAAATAAACAAGATTTATGAATAGATTAAGCTCTTTAAATGTATCTGTAAATCCTCCTCTCATCTGAACACCATGCAATGCTGGCAAGCAAACTGCTCGAAAACACAGATTGCTCAGACTGAAAGCACATGAGACAATCATAGACAAAACTTCTGTTGCAGAATCATGTATGATTTCCCTGTATGGTAAACCTAGACATGTACAATTCATTGGGTTGCTTCTTTACTAGAAAGAAATAAGTCTTAATAAGTAAAAATAAAAATATGAGATTCTCAAATGATAAAAAAAGTCCTCACACACTTAAACTTTGAGTCATAGGTTTAAAGTAATTACTTAATTGGAACTAGAAGACATGATAGTAAGCCTTTAGAAAAGCCAGGTAAAACAATCAAATAGTTGGGGGAGGGGGGGGTTATATTAAATTTCCCATATGTAAAAAGCTTCTATTTACTTACTTTGCAAATTATTTTATTTTCAGTGGAAGAAAAGAAGGGAGGAAAGCTTCACTTAACAATAATTTTCCCAATAACTAGCTTTGTTTATAACATGCTGACTTCCAAATGGATGCACTACAGCAACAACTGCCAAAGAAGTACATTCCTACAACTAAATAAATTAACCCAGAAAAAAAAAGGTGTATCCATTTAGTAGCTCACATCTTTTCCACTTCAGTTGCTGAAACATTTAAGTTGCTTTGACACCCATGCTATATAATAAAGTGAGAAAGGATGTAATTTCTAATTAATGATCAATGCAGCCTGGACTATATTTGACTCAAGAGTTTGCCATAATAACACTACCAATTACTGAGTGGCATTTTCCTTCTCCCACAATTTGCTTGTAACACTGTACATCACAAAATACTCAGTGGTCATTTATAACAGAAATATAAAAACCCACCTGAAATGAATGTGTTAATCTCAGGGTTTCAGTATAGCCAAATAAATTTTATTAGAGAAACTCTAGCATGAAAGGCATTTCTTTCTTAAATTCTCTCCCAAAGGACAGACACAACTTTTAACTGAAAGTGAATAGAATCAATTTGATGAATGACAGGCCAACAACTTAATTTAACTAGAGATGTACATTTGTTATTGTCAGATATGCAGCTTTACCAAAGTCACATCCAACCCACACATTATCTCAGATAATCACTTGCAAGATGTCTCAGGTGAAATATGTCATAACCTTCAGAAATAAGATAAAATTACAGCTAACATATACTGTTCTAAGATTTTGCAGTGCAGATTCCATGGGACATAACCTGCTTGTATTGTGTTGCAATCAAATTAAATTTTATGAAAACTCTATGGCAAGCTGTTGGTATATGGCAGGTGTCTGTGATTAGATGTATTCCACCCTGGTATAGCCTCTTTTCCTTTTGCAGATGCCTTTTGTGACATTTTGCAATCAGGAAATGATTCATGGTGAGTAACCTGACATATTTAGGCAATAGATACAGAACCTACACAAGGGCACAAGAACCTATCTTTTGGGAACACACAGGAGAACTGGTGCATAAATATATTTTTTTGCAGCAAATTTGTTTACAGACATGTTAAGTGTGCTCATTATTTGAAGGTACAGACTGTTTGAAGCGCTTTTGCTATGATGATCTGAAGGTACCACATTGAAAAAAAAACCTGTATCTGTGACTATTAAGGTAACTACTTCTATTCATCAAGAGAAATTGCTTCTGTTCCTCAGGTGGATGTGCATAACTTGAGAATCCAGAGAAGACTTTAGCAGCCTGTGCAGCTTTACCTGGATATACGCTGATGTCATCTGGTGCTCAAGGACTTTGTAGACAGATTTGTGCTAGCTTTGAACTGGCTGTCCTAAGCACGCATTGCAGTGTGGTTGGAGAAGTGCTGAACACAAAATACCTCACAGCTCTTGGTAAACAGGTGATTAGCCCAAGTCTGGTTGTGTGCATGGTACCAGTATGCAGCTCAGTCATCTGGAATTGCTGATTGTCATGTAAGCATGCTCTCAGAATTAGTCAGAGGAACACAAGTGCTTTGTGAGAATAAAGAGGGTAGAGAATGTGAGTAACATTTCTCACTTCCTTATGAGGTTGATTTTGGATGGTAGAATAAAACTTAAATAGAAGGCAAAATTTCTGTGGTTCCCCCTGCCTTTCCTGCCTCAGACAGTCTGTGGGAGCTGGCATTGACTCATTCTCTAGGAATTTAAAGTTCTTTTGCATGACTCGTGTAACAGAAAAACGTCACTGCTGCATTTCATATCCATTAATATCATTATTCTTACAAAGGGCTCGACAAAATAATCAGAAAACTCTAGAATAAGATATTTTTGGCCCAAAACATTATTTTTAGCTTTGTATGTACATAAAGTCTCAGCCTCTGGTAACTGCAGCAGAAGCTTGTAAGAAAGATTTGGGATTCTGAAGGTATTACCTGCTTGAACTCAGTCATCCATGGATGTGCAAGCTTTGCATTTCAGTTTGCAAGTTTACCAACCAGAACCACATTCATCTACATTATCTTTTCTACAGGCAAGAATGATATACAGTGAGTGCAGTCTAAATAAGCTTACAGGCTATTAAAGATTGGCCTTGTGTTATTGCTGTTCACCATACAAGGGCATACCAGGTTGACAAGCACTTACGTCAGTTCTCATGCATCATAAAAGAAATAAGTGTCCTAAAGATAGGAGCAGGAGGGCCTTAGCACTGCTTCTGGGTCCAAGCATGGCTAGGAAAGTACCTGTGGAGAGGGACTCATGGGGGGAAGGCTGGAAGAAGGGAATGGCTCTGGGAACAAAATAGAAAGTCATCCTCAGCTGGTTAATATTCTGTATCATCTTTTTTGCTTTGCTTACAAACATGGACCTGTTGGACCCAGTCCAGACAGATGGGCCCCCTCTCCCATCGAGACAAGCTGAGGCAGTTGGGGTTGCTCAGCCTCAAGAAGAGAGGACTCTGGGGTGCCCTTAGCACCTAAAAGGGTACAAGAGCGCTGGAGAGGGACATCTCACAAGGGC
>WEKY01059773.1:10061-43091 GCA_013390045.1 Picathartes gymnocephalus | reverse complement strand
GAGGAGGATCCTTGAATAAAAAATACATTCTTTTGTATTTCCTTAGAGACCCGCTGCTCCTTGTAGCAGATCAAGGAGAAACGAGCCCAGACAATATTTGCCTTGCCACGCAGGTGAGTCATGTGCTCTCTGCTAAAGGCAAGCCTTCCCTTGGCTTGCCCTTAAGCTCTCAGTAATTTGGAGGCTCCAGATGAATTTTCTGCTAGTCGAAGTTGCCCAGGCAGCGGAAGCGCAAACATCTCACAGCAACTATTTGCACAAGGTGTTGATGGATCACAATTAACAGTTTCATCAATCTTGAGTGTCCTTCCTCACCATTCCTTAGCACATGGCTGTCCTTGTGCTGACTTCCCAGGACATTGGGACATATGGCTCTTGGGGAGCACTCTCTCTGCCCCCCCCCATCAGCAATTTGACTCCAGCACAGCATGATGAGACCACTTTTAATTTTTATTCTGGTGGCTAAACATCACTATCTGGTAAGGACTAACCAGCAGTGAGCCCAGATCCCCCAAATATGGGTGCAGTAATATTTGTTACACTCAAATACCTGTTCTGCATAGCTGAGTACTGTGACACTGGAGAAAGAAGAAAGAATTCAGCCTCTGTCTCCTGCTTCGCCTCTCTCACAGGGGCACGGTGCTGCCGTGTGGTTTGCAAACAGCACCTGCACCAAAAGGTGGTGCTCTGGGTAAATGGTTGTTCCTGCCATGGTTCTGCTTGGGAGGGTGTGGAGTGAGCCCCGCCTTTGTGGATTTGCCCTGTCCTTGGGCACCCCCTCAAGTCCTTAACTACAGCAATGTCAGCAGTCAGCAAATGCCACCAAACATTTATGTCTGTGAAGGACCATGGCCGTTTTCATCCCCTTCAGCTCCAACTGTTTCCTCTTCTTTGTAGGTGGTCTAAGAACATCTTTATATGTGTTTTAACAATCCAGGAACATCTGTAAAATGTTTATGCCATACTTGGAAACAGAGGGAGGGAGAAGCCTTAAAAAAGAACGAATTCTCAATACCATTTCAGGATACACTGTAAAGCATCCTCAATTCCATTTCAGGATACCCTGTATTTCATCAGAGGCTCCTGAGATTTCTTTGGAAAAGTTTAGATCAACCACCCCAACCAGAATATATCCCAGCACATTAAATCCTGTACATGGTGTCAGACTCGAAGTGATAGACAGGAAACTCCCTTCCCGTGCGCTCTTGGTGCAGATACAGGTTATAGCTCTTCAAAGAAATGAAGTCCAAGGCAAAGAACAAAGTAGATCCAGGCAGTGTCCGATTTTAATCTCAGAACTCACCATTTGGAAGGCAGATTGATTCCTTGCTGTCTTGGGACATGTGATTTTAAAACAAAATAATAAACGAGGGAATTATGCCTAATATGCCGTTTCATATAGTTCTTCACCAGAGTGATCAACAAAATAAATAATAAACCACTTTTCTCCTAGCTGATGTATTCTCAGTGCAGGGATGCACTCTATAAGTGTAGTGGCCACACAGATTTACATAAGGATTCCACAGAGTTTGCTATTTCAAAATAGTGCATACTGCATTTCCCCCACACTGAACACTGCATTTCTGTTTCAGTCGGACAGGCAGCTCTCAGACTCCACACTACACCTGTGTGTTTTTCCTGCATTCCCAAAGTAGCATGCCACCTTGCAGAGCCACAAGCAGTATGCAATCCTTTCCCAAAGTGCCACAGGCTACAAAATCCTTCTCTTAAAAGAAAAGAAAGGGGTCTCCTCTGGCTTTTGTAAATGACAGCCTCCCATCAAAAGTGGAGACTGAGGACAGACCAGAAGATGTTTCTCACTTTGTTCTTCTCAACATAGGAGTCAGTGGAGCCAATTTACTTCTTTTGACCATTCTGAACACAAAGCAGCAAGAGGCAAATGCAAGACTATATTCAGTACAAATTTACAGGTTTATTCACACTGAGAGGCATTTCGTACTCAAAATTTGAGAAAGTAATCTGCAACAAACAGCCACAAAGCAGAATGAAATATACAGACCAGGATTACTCAGCAGCTGGAAATTTGACTTTTGTTTATGGAAACAATATCTTATAGGAATTACCCAAATCCACAGGATGCACAATTATTATTAATGGCATTAAGCAATACATTCTGTTACACTGTAGATTGTAAAACTGGCCCTTTGCCAACCAGTTACCTACTGGAACACTCATTATACAGCACAGGATTAATTCAGTTCTTTGGAAAATTGCTCAGGCAAGTGAGTTTTCAGACAGCAGGATAAAAAAAATAAATGGATTGCATTAAGCAAAGTGTTTCTGTTTGTCCAAAGCAAGCAATTTTTAAAAATTCCTTTGGATTCCTACAACAGAAAAGTAAGGGAAAATGTAGTTTAGGGTTCAGCCTAATTTGGGAGGAAGCCCACAAACTGTCAGCAAAACACTACATCACAGCAAAGCTCTCAAGTCTTCTTTCTTTCTCTCTTTAAATTGTATTCTAGATTTTTTTGTTTATGAACGGAGATTAAGCATAAAGGCAAAAGGCTGTCCTAAAACTCCCAATCCCACAGAAGAAAAGAAAATCCCTTGTTATTTTTCTCTCAAAACTTGTGGAGTTGGGCTCATGACTCTTCAGTGTTTGGACTTGGTGGAGCTGTGGATGGGCAGAAACTGAGTCCACACAGAACTGACCCAGGAGCCCAGGAAGAAGGGCCAGCCCTGTCAGTGCTCCAGGGTGCTGCTGTCCCTTAGGCCATCCCCTCACCTGCTCAGCAGCGCCAACTCCCAGTTGTCTTCCAGTAAGATCAGACAATCAATTCCATGAAAAGATGAAGGCATGATGCAGTCTGTCTGCCCTTTCCAGCTGGGATCACTCTCCTGGTAATACCATTGCAGACAAGCGCTGAATCTCTCCAAGGAAGAGTTTCAGTACAACAAAGTGGCAGAGTGGCTTAAATCCACCTCTCAGTGAGTGAATGTTTCAACTAGGGGGCACAAATTCATGAAGCAGAGGTGGCTTTCGCAGGGGCCCTCAGTTTCATTGCTTTTGTCCTTCCCACATCCCTCTGCCTCTGATGACTGCCCTGTCTACCTTGGCCTGTGGGAATCATATTTTCCTATGTTTCCCTGCAGAGTGCCTCACTCTCTGCTGGTGGCTCAATTCATAATCCACAGTGACATTTAGGCCACCAGAATCATCAGCACAATCTTATTTACATTAATGCTAAATAATGTGTACAAAAGCAAAAGGAACACTGCATACAGCATCTCTCTTTTTTTTTTTTTTTTTAGCCCTAAAAGTTAAATTAGTATACATGCTATGGAATCTCCATGGTTTTCACTTTATCTGCTGCAGAGCTTGAACTTTAGTCTTTGGGTCCAAAGGGAGAAAAATCAATAGTATCATACTGATACACAGGAAACTTTATTATAGCAGCCATGGGCATCTCCACAACCTTACCCTATCAAGCTGGTTTACTAATTGGTTTGCAACAGTGTGGCAGCCATGAAAATTACCCGGGTCTGTCTTGTGAAAATCTGGCTCTATCAGCATCAAGAACACAAACAGCCAGGGAAGCGAGCAAAGGTCGCTTCCTCCTTGTAGGGAATAGAAAATGAAGCTTGTTAACATTCTGCTGCTGCTTCTTCTAGGGAGAAAAAAACCCCACATCAGTGCTGCAGGGAGCTTTCCTCTGGAGGATTGAACAAAGATGATCAAGCTTCTCTCTGCTCACTTCCACTCACCCATCAGGTTTTCACTGACGGGGAAGCCTGAAAAAAACCTGCCAGACATGTCATTTCATACCTGCCTGAAGTCTTTAGTTTGGAGTGCTCCTCTTATTTGTCCATCACAACAGTCTCTCTCCCTTTTACACTTCATCTCTTCTCTTTGCTGAGCCCTGGCTTGTTGCTGTGCTAAACCAAAGCCAAATTCAAAATGGCCTGAGATCGGCAGTGTATCAGCAAGAAAGAATTAAAATGTTATAAAGTTTTTGCAAGAAATGCCAATTATAAATGGAAAAGGAGAGGTGCAGTCTCTGAATTCCCCCTGCCACAAAGCTCAAATCCAGAAAAAACTTTGGCTGGCTGCAGGCGTTTAGAGTTTTGTCTCTAAGGCAAAAATGTGACTTTAAGGGTGGCGTTACCTCACTGAGTCTGTGCCAGCAAGAACCTGTAGGAGATGACAACACAGCTATGTAAGCAGCAACCACTGCTGATTAACCTCAATTCACATCAGGTGTGTTACCCACAAAAAATCAGCATGGAGTTCCTCTCTTTTATGCACCAAAGTTTCTCCATAGGATTCTGTGATAGAAAAAGTCCCCTGACATATATCTCAATCCATCTGAGAGGCCAGATGAACAGTAGAAGATGTTCAAACCTGTTTTTTCTTTTTTTTCCCCTTGCAAATCTTTAATTCAGAATGTGGTCCCCAGTTTAAATGAGTCAGTTTTACTCCTTAATGATGATGAGGAACTTCAACACATGCCTGAAACAGTGAATATGGGGCTGTCCTTGTCTCCAAGACATTGAGACCTAGGTAGGTTCTTGCTATGGATGCAATCCTCTGTAAAGACAACTTTTTTGGGGCCAGCCACAACTCAGACATAAACCATTAATCCATGTCCTAAAGATTATCCATTGCAATGTCAAATACACAGAGCTTAAATATGGTTTACAGCCAGTTTTGGTCGCTGTTCAATCTCCTGATCATCTTATCCCAGTGATAGGTTCCTGACACTTGGAAGTATTCCTTGTTTGTGTGAACATGAGAAAACTGACAGGATCTCTCTCCCAGGAAAGCGGGTTAGGAACCTGGATGTTCACAGCAGCCCCCTGTAAACCACATGTCCCCACAGAGAAGTTCTCAAGGTTGAACTTTTAGGACTGATGTGTGGCCATCCTGTATGTAAAGATCTAGTTCATGGTCTTAAATCTATCTAAATGATCATGCTTGGATAGGACCCTGATGGCTAATTCAAAAATTTCTATCTGTGTTGTGGTTGTTGTGGTTGCTGTTAAAAAAATAGATGTAGAGAATTTGTTGCACAAAACATATGGAGGAATCATAAAATGACCAATGCCAAAATGGAATGGTTTTTTGATCACAGTTTACTATGAAGATATTTTTAATTTCTCCAACCAGCTCCCTGGGGATGATATCAGCATTCCCATATTGCAATGGAAGGAAGTCAATTTAGGGATCTGTTATGCAAAATCTTTTCTACTGGCTGGTCCAAAATACTAAAATCCTGAGGAGTCAGTGGATTAGGAACGAAAAAAAAAAAACAAAACAACTAAGAATGTGTGAAATATGGCATCAGAAGGTAGACTTGAAAGAAAGGGAGGATTTCAGTATGAAGTTTGATATATGATTTTTTTTCTTAATATGGAGTGGTTGTGTCAAAGAACAAGTCTCATCTTCTTGTCCTATTCACTTTTCCATTAGCCTACTGACACCAATAGATCATCTTAAATTTTCAGAAAAAAAGAAGAAAGATGAATTTTCTGTCATCATTAAAAGAATTAATACCTCTTTTCAAGGGGAAAAGCAGATTTTTTTCAGGCTGAGCAGGGGACACTGGACAGGAAAACAAATTGATTCAGAAGGCCACTGAACACTGTGAACAGCTCAAATCTCTTCAAACTAGTAATGATTCGCAATTCTTTGTTATTATGCTACCAGAGACTGCTGAAATGTCTCCTCCAGCACCTCACACACAGAACACACTTTAAATACAATATTAAAGATACCCTTGACTAGTAAAGATCCTGTCAAAGTATGCTAATCAAATCCAGCTTTGATTTCATGCTTACTTTTCTGCTCATCCCAATTGTAAAGTTAAGCTGTAATTAATACATAAGAGGCTGGTGATTATACAGCATTAGGCTGAACATATAGAGTGAACATACAGCATTAGATTGCATTTCAATAAATCAGGCACTGTAAAGAAATAAGATCAACTCACAAGGTCTGGTATTAGCAGGCTGCTAACTTATCTGGGTGACAATCTTGAGCTCTTGCATTGATCTCCTGACATCTGTGAGTGTGCTGTTATGTATACATGCAGACTACATAAATGCTCTTTCCCCATTAGTTTTTGGAAATTCATGGATTCACAGAGATATAGAATATTCTGTGTTGAAGGCATCCACAAGCATTATTGAGTCCAACTCCTGGCCCTGCACTAAAAGGGCTAAAGAATCCCACCATCTGCCTGGGAGTGTTGTCCAAAATATTTCTTAAACTCTGGCAGGCTTGGAGCTGTGAACATTTCTCTGGGCAGCCTGTTCCAGTTCCTGACCATCCTCTGGGGCTATGTCACCCAGGAACCATTAGTATTTATTTGGAAATGGGCATGATAGGTGACTGCCATGGCAGAAGTGGTGCCAAGCAGAGCTGGAAGTTGTGCTCTGTCCCTGCCTACCTGCTTAAAGAGAGCCCAGAAGAAGGGGCAGAACACGTAAAGGAATAAACTCAGCATTAGCCAGCACCCTACTGCCAAAGGGTGCATGAAAACTAGAGGAGTCCCTTCAGACAGCTTGTCAAAGACCTGCTAAGGTCTTCTTTGCATCCCCCTGCCAGCAGAAAAAAAAGAGAGCTTTCCATGGTCTGAAATCCTTAAAACTAGAAGAAAGGGCATATGACTCCAAGAAGAGCCCTGGGATTCATCATTCAGCTTTATAGCATAGGAAATCACACTAACTGTAATAAATAGTGAATAGCTGAGATGAGGAAAAAGTAGCCCCCTATGATCCTGAACCCACTTGTGCTTTCTCTGGAGTACATCCGGAGCAATTGCAGTAAAAAGAAACAAGAGAGGTCCAGACGCTCAAAGCCAACTTGGCACCGTAAAAGTTTAAGGAGTTCATCCTTTGAAGAGCGCCGTGGCTCAAACATGCTTATTAAAAAAAAAAAAAAAAAAAAAAAAGGCAGGGAAAGGAAGGTTCTGTTACAGAGAGAGGCTTATTGTGCATGCAGGGACCGACTGCCTTTGGCTGCGGAACCACAGCAGAGCCCTGCTGCCACTGCCGCGGCATCCCCTCTCTCCCCGCACCGTAACGAGATCGCATGTGAAAGCCTAAATTATGCAAATGAAAAGGCTCCACTAATACTGTTGAAATATTCCTGGAGTGTACACTTGACAACCTCAAAGTGCATTTCACACCACTAATGACTTCATCACTAACACAATTGTCATGAGTCAAGCAGTTTCCATAGCAACGCCCTAGTACAGCTGTTTACCCATATAAAGTACTGCACCTACTTAGTTCCATATACAGACAGATCACTAGATTCCTAGGTACTGAAATTGAAATAATTCAATTTTCAGTGTCTCTCTTTATGAAGTGATTCTGCCAGCTATAGGTATTAGCATATCAATGTGACTTTGACAGGGTCTGCTGCAAAAGACATATTTTGCAGGCACTTCATGTCAATTAGAGCCCTAACTGTTTCATGGAATAATCATTCCTGCCAGATTAAGGTCAGGCTGCAAGGTAATTTAATTGGTGCCATTATATCTAGGGGGAAAAATGCTCTAATAAAGTGCACACTCTGTAGCTGAAAGTGAGGATGTGCTATGTGACATGAAAGGGATTGCCTTCCTAAAATGTGTGGGCAAACCATTTAGAGAGAAGGAAATAAGATGGAAACAACTTCAGATGCTTTGTTTCCAAAAAAATTGCTGTGTGTTTGACCAAAGGGGGCATTTTATTTTACTTGAGGTGCTACTATTCATAAGGGAGGAAGCACTGACGAAAAATAAATAAGAAAACTAAAGGATCTCCTCACTCTGTGCACTGCTCATCTGCTGTGGAATGATAAACACTTTAATTAAAAATCTGATGAAAATCAAAGGAAACTCTCTTTTTCCCAGGGCTGTGATGACTTGGATATAGCAAGCCAGGCAGGAACCTCCCTGGGAGCAGGACTGTGGGATTACTCCTTCCTCCTGCAGAAACTTTGAGCCAACAACTTGTTTCATGAGCAGCATTAGATCAGTTTCCTACGGAGCCAGGTAGATAATTCCCTAGATTTCTCCCACCTATCTATAATTCTACACTTTTTCCAGAGGCTCCCTCCTCCCTGCAAGAGCCAGGTCCAGGGATGGACAGTGAAGGAGTCATGACATGACTTGGGGTTAGAAAAGTCAATTGCATAGTCATTGTGGTCTGCTTTCTTCTACACTGAAAGGGGCAATGATTCAGATCTTTTTCAGTTCTTCAGGTCTTGATTTTCACATAATTCTATTTATTTTCCCCAGAAATTAAATTTTCCTTGAAGCACAGGGTTTTTTTTCTCTACAGCCTAGAGCCAATCAAAGTTTTCAGGGGACTGGCAGAGGGATGGGGCAGAGGGTTCTCTAATATGACAAGCTTATAACGTAGGAAGGTGATGAGAGAATAAGATTTTTGCCTCTGTATCCACCTCCCACGAAGACTTATTTAATATCAACACACTGGGGCTGTCCTGGGCAACGCCAGAAGTTAGACTTTGATGATCCTAGTGGGTCCCTGCCAATTCAGGATATTCTGATCATAACCACACTTTAAACACCAATATATCAAAGATAAAGCCAACTAAAGGATGTACAATGTTAATCAAAAGCTCAAGGCCCATTTTTGAGTTATCTCAACTGTCTCATTTTCACAGACTTCATCTAGGCTCCAATGACTTAAATAAAAGTTGAGGATATTCACAGAATATTGTGACAAGGTCAAGAACAGTAGAGAAAAGTTTAGTTTAATTCTATATAACACAAAAAGTTTACAAGTCTTTGTCAGGATACTGCAATCTGAAGCTTTTATGTAGTGCCTTTTTTGTTTTCAAAGAAAAAAACATATTTCTAAATTGCGATTCCAGACTGGTAAATTTTGCATTCTTAAAATACTGGTTTTTATGACTTTGGGTTGTGCCTAGGATGTTATGCTGTAAAAACTGCTTGTGACCAACTTAAGCTCAAAAACAGAGATGAGAATGTGAGAATGAGTTCTGTTATTTTCTGAATGACAAATATATATATATATATTTATATATATATATATGTCAGGAAATTCTGCCAAAACAGAATAATTTTGCAAAATTAAAGCAATGGAGAAAGATCAGATTCTAAACCCTTTGAATTTCTCTATGAATATTTCAAAATTCTCTATTCATTATTACTATTTCTTTTTCTCATCCACTCAGGCTTACAGTGGAACTATATAAGAAATATATAGGAAGGATTTTTTTCTGCTATGAATATTGCATAAACTAACTGATTAAGGTCAAGCAAAGGTAGATTATAAATGGAAATGAAAGTTTTTGTCATTATTATTTTTCTTTAAATGTCTGCTAGAACATTTTTGTTCAGCATCCCATTCAAACACATTTGATCAGCAATAAATTATCCATTAAAATCTCCATTAATCCCATTACAGATGTAGTCTATCTTCCTTCATTTGGTTCACCCCGGTCATGAATGCAGGAACATGGATAATGGGGTGAAAGACGTCTCTGGATTAGAGGCCTCAGCAGCTCAAAGAACTTCAAAGCTCTTAGACTATTTTTTTTTTTAAAATCAAAGTGAAGGGCTTCATGGTTTCGGGGTGATATTTTAGCCACAACATAACAAATTATAGAGTAAAATATTTTGAAAATGACCTTCAAGATCATCAAGTCCCACCATATATTTTACACTGTCAAGTCCACCGCTAACCTATGTCCCCAAGTGTCACCTCCACATGACTTTTGATTCCCTCCAGGGATGGGGACTCCACGACTTCTCTTGGCAGCCTGTTCTTATGCTTGATAAACCCTCTTGGTGAACAGTTTTCCCCTAATTTCCAATATAAACCTCCCGTGGCACAACTTGAGGGCATTTCCTCTTGTCCAGTCCTTTGTTCTCTGGGAGCAGAGCCCAACCCTGCCGTGTTTGTCCCTCCTGTCACGGGGTTGTGGAGAGCCAGAAGGTCCCCCCTGAGCCTCCTTTTCTTAAAAGAGTAAGGTTTAGTAACAGCAAGCACAGATTTAGAAACTTGAACTTACTCTGACTTTGTTTGTGAGGGATCACCCTTACTGTCTTTCACCCTCTACTTATCAAAATGAATAGAAGAGACCATACATATGTACAGAAGGAGAATGATGATGTCTCCCATGTTTTCCACCTGCATCTCAACACAGACACTGTGAACTATGCTTAATACTGTTCTGCACACAAAGTCTAGATGAAAAGTCCACATCAGGTAACCAGTTACACCGTAAAAAGTCTGAACCTGTAAGATGCCTTCTGGTAGAAACTTGGGTTTTGCATTCTAGACAATGTAAGAACAGTTGAAACTCTGTACGGTTTTCGCTGTACCAGTGTTGTCATGAACCTTCCTGTTGCAACTGAGGAGGGAGGCAAAGACTGGGCCTATTCAACAAGAACCTTTGATTTGAACTCATGGGACTCACCTGTAGGTATCCTCTCACCTGAAAGAAAGAGGGATTCACTGTTAAAGCATCAGACATTGCTTCAGCTCTATTGCAGCAGTGAAATGAACTGTCTGCTGTGGTCTGGGTGTTGAGCTCGTGCTCTTTTCATGGACAATTTGTCCACATTTATAACATAACTCTTTCCACCACTGGACCACGTTCATACGAATGTGGCTTGTGGGAGACAACCTGCTCTTCGTCAGAAGATCTTCATGAGTGGCTCTTGTACTACCATGCAGAACAACTGCAGCTCTGCTGTGACTTTGGCTCCCATTTGCAGTATTACACTGTTATGCTGCCTACAGCTTCCAGGTGCCCCCATACACCTGCTTGAAGCTGGAGGACATGAACACAGTTTTGGTGAATTTTTAGACTTGCACGTATTTTTGCTCATAAGGCCAATTGTATCCTGCAGGAGCCCCTGAGCCCCGGCCTGGCTGGACAAGGATGTGGGAGGTAACAGTGTACAAACAGATTGACTTTCTGCTTGCTTTATGAAGAGTTACAGTACCTTTTTCCTCTTTTTTAGTCTTTTACTTCAATAATACCTGCCTCTTCAGCTCCTTGCCACAGGAATGAACTTGTTTCTTGAGTGCATAGAAAGCTGTGTTTAGTGTAAGAGATGTAAGGACCAGGATAATATCCAGACCACATAACTCTTTCTTTCTTTTGTTTTCTTTTTTAATAATTTTTAAATGACATGGAAAACAGGCAATGGAAATTTTTCACATTTGTGCAAACATTTTATTTCAAAGGTTGTCAGACAACAAATAAACTAAACAGATGACAAAAGCTGACGAAAACTGGGAAAATATTGTCATAAACAGAACTCTTTCAAAAGAACATTTCCATCTGGATGAAACCCCCTTTCATTCTTTTATTCTAATCTTATTTTGAATGAAATAAATTTTTAACAAAGCTCTCAGTAGATCTAGAGATATCCCTCTGATGTTAAGACCTGGCTTTTTAATTGCGATTGGCTTTCCCTTAATCAGATGAAGTAAACCAGATGATTTTGGACAGGGATACCATATTTGCCATGAGAGGACCCTTTGCAAAGCAGGCAACGTTATTTCTTCTGTAATGTGTTTACAGCCTGCAGCATCCTTATTAACC
This sequence comes from Picathartes gymnocephalus, assembly GCA_013390045.1. Classification (NCBI taxonomy): domain Eukaryota; kingdom Metazoa; phylum Chordata; class Aves; order Passeriformes; family Picathartidae; genus Picathartes; species Picathartes gymnocephalus. The sequence continues at coordinate 31,534 of WEKY01059773.1, read as the reverse complement.
AGCAAAGAAACCCATTATCAGAAAAAGATACTTCAGACTTTGACTGCTTGCTTATAGCTGCTATCATTCTTAAAGGAGAGAAAGCAGCTCAGAACACGTGCAAAGGAAGTTATAAATTAAGGGAATAAACCTGAAAAAGGCTTTCATGTCTGATTTTTTTTGTTGTTTTTTACAAAAAGTGGACTACTTGCAAATATATATCTGTGGAAAGAGGAGGCAGCAGTGAACAAGGACAGTGCATTTCCCAGTAGGAGATGAGTAAGCCGAGGGATAGCTGCAGGATGTCAAGATGTACTCTGCTGTCACAAAGATTTTACACATAGGCTGGACAACCTGTTCAATAAATCAAGATGTATCTATCTCTCTTTTTTTTTTTTTTTGAATTTTTTTCCTAGATATCCATGTGGATACTCACAGCTGCATTTTAATGTGTGCAGAGTGTTTGTTAACTTGGCATAGCCTTTTTATCGTTTCCAACCCTCTGCAGCCTCTGGGGGGGGTGAATCATCATTATGTAACACAGCACACATGGTACCATGTGATGATCCTTGTCCTTGCTGAGGAACGAAAAAAAAGAAACTGGAAAACCACTGAGCAATATTAATACAGAGGTACATGCACATCCTAGTTATCATAAACAGGATAGACTGGCTGCTGGGTATGTTTTTCTCACCTCTCAAAAACACTTATTGATTTGAGTGGGAAACGTTCTTTCCTAGCTGATACAGACTCTGGTCTCTGGAGTAATTAAAGGTGAATTTTTTTTTTTTTTTTGGATCAGCTTTTGCATTGAAAGGAAGAATTTCAGCTAACTCCAACAGTCAGAGCAGACTTGCAATAACCTCTTGCTCATCCTTGTCTTACTCTCTTATGCACTGCAACAGTTCATCTCAGAACACAAAATAAAGTGAATTTTTGAGATCAGAAGTCTGATATAAAGCTGAAAAAGATCAGCTTGGGGGTCAGAATGTAAAAGGAAAGAGTGAGATTGTTGCATAGGAAGTTATAATCAAAACTGAACAAGACTGAACAAAACAAGTTATAAACAAGAACCAAAGAAGAAGTTGGCTAAAACAGAGACAAAACAATTTTGGCTATGCCACTGCACTGGTAATGAAAAACATCAAGGGAATGCTTAGTTATGAGCAGAAGTTTCCACTGTAGCTCCTACAGATCCATGAGTGGGCATCTCTGCTGTCCCTGTGAAATGCAGCCAACAGCCAAAGTGCATTGGAAACCCTCTGACCCGGAGAGAAGGATCAGGGGTTATGCCCATCTATAACTGAATGGTTTGTTCTCTTATAAAGGCAGACTCAGGCACCATGAGCTTCTCATGAACTGGGCATTGAATTAATATTTTGAGAAATAATGTCATTTATCACCAGGACCACCACTGCCACAGACAGCCCTGACAGCAGCAAAATCCTCCTCAGAAACCAGCAGTAGATTCTAAGATGGAACCAGTGGAAGATAACAGCATTTGTGCTGCAGGTATGAAAGAGCTTCATATGTCATAAAACTGGCTCTGCCAGGTTTGGGAAGATAAAGAAGAAAAAAATCCTATCAAGTCCTGCTCTTAATATTCAAACTTCCTCAAGACCTTTCAGAAGGCTTAATCTGTTCTGTAAATGTTTTAGAAACCTTTTATATCCAACAGCTTGCCTCTGTCTTGCTGTTCCACATTTTGTTTTGCAGGTGGACAACAACCAAAGAGCAACATAAAGTGCCTTGAGAAGGGAAGAAGTAGAAATGGCTAATATGGAGTCACAGAGTGGTTTGGGTTGGAAGGGGTCTTAAGTATTATCCAGTTGCCATGGGCAGCAACACCTTCCACTAAACCATGTTCCTTCAAGCCCCATCCAACCTGGCCTTGGACAATTCCAGGGATGGGACATTCACAATCTCTCTAGGCAACATAATATAAACATAATTTTTGAAAAATTATATTGATTTTTACCAAAATTCTCTATTATATCTGACAGTATGAAAACAGGGACAAGGCAGAAAAGTATATGCTTCTCTGGTATATAAAGTCAATATGGGATTAAATTGATACTTTTATCTACAGTGAACTAAGATTTGAGTAATTGTCATTCTAATTTTTCTGGTGTATACAGTCAAAAATTCTTTCACACAGACTCTTTCTTTTAACATTTATATCAAAATATCATTGTGAATTAATACAAGGCATGGACTCCAATGGGAGTTTTAGCTGTCAAAAATGTCATCCTCCAAGTCCACAACTCACCGTGTATACAATAGGGAAAAGGAGGAAAAAAGTACCTGCCAAGTATTCACAACGTATTTTCAGACAGTAGCAGTAACACTTAGGTCTGAAAGAATATCAAAATAGGGTATTGCAACATGTCCAAATACTTTTACTTTGCAGTGTTTCATATTTAAAGAAACAGAAGGAAAGAAATGTTTTGCCATATTTCAGTGGATCAGTTGCTGAGTTTTGGAGCTAGTAAATAAATTAATATGTCAGACACAGAGAGTATAACATAATAAGCCACGCAGAAACAGAGAATCATGGAATGGTTTTGGTTGAAAGGCATCTTAGAGATCATCTCATTCCTACCCCACTAGCATGGGCAGGCAGACCTTCCATGAGGCCAGGATGCTCCCTTTGCCTGCTGCCCACACTGCTGAGGATGCAGCCCAGGACACAGAGTGGTTTCTAGACTGTGAGGGCACATGGCTGGCTCATGTTCACCTTCTCATCAACCAGCATCCTCCAGTTCTCCCTGTGATTGTCCTCAACCCATTCCCTGCTCAGCCTGAACCTGTGCTGGGGATTGCCCCAAATCAGGTGCACCTTGCACTCAGCCTTGCTGAGGTTCGTGAGGTCAGAACATTCCTACATCTCCATCCTGTCCAGGTGCCTCTGGGAGGCATCCTTTCCCTCCAGAGTGTGACCTCACCACACAGCTTGGTGCTGTTGACCGTCATGCTGAGGTTGCATCAATCACACCACCCGTGTCACCAACAGGGCTGTTAAACAGCACCTGTCCCAGTCCCAGCCCCTGAGGATGCCAATGACCACTGGCCTCCTCTTGGACATCAAGTTGCTGACTGCAACTCTTTGAGTGAGACCGTGCAGCCAGTTCCTTATCCACCTGAGTCACCTGTCAAATCCATGTCTGTCCATTTTAGAGACCAGGATGTCACGTGGGATAGAGTCAAAAGCTCTGCAGAAGTCCAGGATGATGAAGTCAGATGCTCTTCCATCATCCTCTAACATTTCAGCCCCAACAGAGAAGGTTGCTGAATGTGCCAGGCACAATTTGCCCTTAGTGGATCCTTGCTGGCTGTTAGCAGTCACCTCCATATGTTCCATGTACCTTAGCAAAATTTCCAGAGGAAACAGCTCCATGATCCTGCCAGACACCTAGGTGAGACTGACTGGTCTGTACTTCCTGCCTCTTCTCAAAACTTTTGAGTCTTTTCCCTTTTTAATAATAAAGGTTATGTTTTCCCTTTTCCAGTCAGTGCAGATTTCACCACATCACCACTACAACTTCTTTAAGATGATGGATAGTGGCTTAGTGACTCAGCACTCTCCATATCCTGTCTAAACCTACTCTCTGTCAGTGTGAAGCCATTTCCCCTTGTCCTGCCACTCCAGACCCCTGTAAATTGTCTCTCTCCACCTTCCTTGCAGGCTCCCTTCAGGTACTGGCAGGCCACAATTAAGTTACCCCAAAGCTGCCTCTTTTGCAGGCTGAACAATCCCAATTCCCTCAGCCTTTCGTCACAGCAGAGCTGCTCCATCCCTCTGATCACTTTGGTGCCTCCTCTGGAGTGGCTCCAGCAGCTCCACGTCCTTGTGCTGTTGGAGCCCAGGGCTGGGGGCAGCTCTGCAGGTGGGCTCTCAGCTGAGCGGGGCACAGGGGCAGAATCCCCCCTGCCCTGCTGCCCACGCTGGGGGATCGGCCCAGGATGTCACCCAGGATGTTGCCCAGACTGTCCTGGAACTTCACATTCCCCACCAGCACATCCTTGCTGGGATCCAGATTATATGAAATGTATATAATTGTGTACATGTCTAATAAGACGACAAAATTCGATGCACAGTGTGTGCGCATGGGTAGGTTTGGAAAAATGACTTAGAATTAAACATAGCGTCCAGAAATGAAATAATTACAAAAGAGTGTTCTCAGAGTGGGGGGAACCATGTGGCATCAGACCAGCTTTTACAGGGGGAGGTCAGAACACTTACAGGCAGAAAAGGGGGTTTTATCCAGGGAGAGAAATAGTAACTGAACACCACTGGTGCTCTAGAGGGAATTTCAGACATTGGGCCAGGAGTTAATCTATTCTTTCTTTTCGAAGAAATCTAAAGCATTCTAAATTATCTGAGCATGACCTTAGAGTATAATTATGAAAATTTAAATTCAAACCTTTTTACAAAAGGTCCATTAATTCTGAGATGGTATTTTTTCATACAATTTTCTTTATTTTTTAATGGTGAGATTTTTTTAGCTTGATTTGATTTCATTTACTAGCTTCTGTGCATGAAAAGACTGGTAATGATGATCTACCGTATGTAAGGTGTGTTGTCTGAATTACTTTTTCTTGAACGTAGATGAAACCAAACAATTTTTACATATCTTAAAGATTCCAAATAACAGGAAATCTGCCATGTTGGCTGATGAACAGATAAAATATGCTGCAACTGCCAGTAGCAGAAAATTGGGTGCAATTTCAAGTTCGAATTTCTCTTACTTTTAACTCTTGAGTATTCTTATAAATTTGGTCTTAAATTTAAACACCCACTTCTGCCTGATCTACTGCTAGGTAATTTTCCCACATGTCACTAGCCATGCACAGTACTAAAATCACATGGAATGGCTTTTTTACCCAAATAGAAATTGATGATACTTGCCCTCCATCTGCTTTCCTTTTCTTACTCCATTTTATTGCAAGAAATCATAAGAAATTTCATAGCTTTTTTAACAATGGTGAGTAATGATCAGAGATGAATGACTGTTTTTTGAATGCGTATATTTGTTATGAAAAAAATCCCAGCAAACCCATCAACAAAACATGGCTCCAGAGGGATGTGAGTTATTCATGAAGTGTGGTCAAAATCAACATAAATTTTGTGGCCAAGAGAGCTGAAAGAACATTTGGAAATATCTAATATTTTGTATTGACATTTTTTGCAGAAGAAATTGCCAATTTTCTTTCCAAATGTCATTTTGTCTGAAAAGTTGGAAAACATTTCCTTTTAAAAACAATCCCACAATTACAACAGTGACAATATTGTGCATTTTCCATGATATTTCCCTCTTGGTATTTTCTGAGACCATATTTATCCAAACATCAATCCTAAATCCTATACTCAGACAGTCATTGTCTTATATTTCCTACTTTTGAGATTAACTTTCTCTTGCTTTTCTTTTTCACTGTCTTCTACCTTAGTAGCATGATCCATAGTTTCTGTTGATTGGTGTTGCACATTCTGTTTGGTTTATGAACTTATTCTAATAGATTTTGAACCTCTGGTTGGGCATTTTGCTCATTACTACCCTCATTACTGCTCATCTTAAAACTATTGTGGTATCTTCAGATTTCACTGGTGAAGATTTATCTCACTGATAGAAATGCTGAAGCGAACTGGATTAAAACCCTAATCCCTTGAAGACTGCATTTACAGCAACTCAGCTCATGGATTTCTCTAAATTAAAAACCCTGTTTCAAGATGTGTCAGACAGGGAGTTTTAATCCGTCTAATGTGAGCCCTGTTAATTCAATATAATGTGCCAGTTTTTAACCTGAAATCATGTGGTACTAAATCAAATTCATTGGATATATGAAAGAGTGTTTTGTCAACACCATTGTCTTTATCAACCAGACCTGCAACACTGTCAAAAATAAGTACAATGTTTGGTTGACTATACTTACTTCCATGCAAGCATGTTGACCAATATTACTTATGTTTTCAGCCTCTAATTCTTTTTTGACTGGGTCCTGAGTTAAGTGTTCCTGTAGTTTGGTCGCACTGACATCTGACTAACCAGTCTACTGAGTCATCTCTTCTGATCTGTTCAAATGCAGAGTTTTCACTGGCAGCCATACAACCTTCAGGAAATTTCCTCAACTTTTCAAGAACTTGTTAGAATCTGTTTAGGACAGCTACTTCCTTTTGGGTCACCATAACACATATACATTTCTGATTATGTAGCATGGTATTTTCCTCTATACCAGATGGCCACCACTCTACTGCTGCTTTATCTGTCAAGTTCATTCTCCTGCTTCATATCACTCACAGAACAGAGTTACATGTTTTAATATTAATTTTTATACTTTAAATATTTTTAATATATGGTAAAAACATTTTATGGTATCACTGCATGCACTGCATCATTGAGTAATGAACAGCAAACACTGAGGGTTTTTTCCCCCTAGTACATTATACAATTGCATTTTTATATATTTTCATATGTTAACATCTCCACATTATGCTGGTTTTTTTTTTTCAGATGTCTTATAACTTATTGCACACCTCTTTTTAGTACATATCTCAAACCCATATTTTAGATGCCCCAGATTATGAAGAGTATTCCTCAAAATAGGAGACATTCATCCATTCATCAGCAAGGTAAAGAATATGTTTCTTTTCCTTGCTTCCTAATTTGTGCCTTTTGTTAATTTTTATTGCATCTTCATCAAACATGAGAAATTTAACTGGAATTGTACTTCTTTTCTCATAAATAAAACAGATTTCTCAGGCAATGGAAGCCAACTTGCATTGGGTTTCAGGGCCTCTTTATTATTATTCAAAAACCCCTAAATCCCGAAGCCTGTCTGTAACACAGCAAGGCATTGAAATTCCATGCCTGGCTATTTCAATCACTTCACCAAGTGATTGAATTCTTCTCAATAACTATTTTTAATTCTCTCTTGATAAGCATGCCAAGAATTTGTTTTTCACCATCACTGTTAGTAAGACTACTGTACTCAGGGAAAAAAATAATGAAAATAGTATTGTGAGAAAACACAAAATATGCTGCCATCAAGGTCACAGCTCCCATATTCAAGAGAAAATGGTTGCCAGGGGCCAATTCGCACATTATTGTTTAAATTCTTAAGGAATTGGAGGATTTTGCCCTAGACTAACATTTTGTGATCAAACCAATATGCTCAAGTTTGCATGGCTAGTTTAAGAAAAAAGATATGTATCCTATTTCTGTACAATTAATTCTGCAAGGAAAAAGAGCATTTCTAGAGTAAGTCAGGTCTCTGTGAGATTTGGTGAGTCAGAGTACACCAGTCAATTGGAAAACACAGAGTGACACAGGTCATCTACTTTCTGATTCTGATCCTGGGACATTATCTGTGGAACCATCACAGGTCTTGTACTCCCTGGTCTTGAAACTGTTTTGTTCCCACTTGCTTGGGAGGAGTGAAGGTTGATTGTACCTTTGAAAATCTGTCCCTGCTCTTTCCTACCTGGAACATTTCATTCTCCCAAGCCTTATCTCAGAGGTTTAAAAATTAAAAAGCAGGAGAATATGGTTTCGATTCGAGATGATGCATGAATTGTATTATTCAATTAATAAAATTTTACACCTTGGTATTATGAGCCACAGAAAGTTTTGTTTGTTCACGACATGGTGAAAAGACAGGCCCTGAAATACCAAAAATGTGAGGGGTGACATGGACAACTTGTTGGACAAAACAGAAGACAAACCAGAAAAAGTGGAGTCCTCTGGGCAAGCCAGCACAAATGCACAAGGAAGGTATGGACCAAATATTGGAAACTGAACACTTAACCCAAGCCACTGAGTGCAAGAACACTGATTCTCCTCTAACGTGCTGCAAAAGTAATACTGAATTCAACAGTTTTGCAAAGTTTTAAACTATTTATACTCAAGACCAAGAAACTGACAATTTTATCTCTCTGTCATCCTGTAAAGATCTGTTCAGGATGTACACTTATAATAAATATAGAAATAATAAACCTTCTCTCTGAAACACACTTTGACTAGCAGTTCATTACTGCCTTCAACAACCTTTATATTGATTTTCACAATGGTGTCTTATCTAGAAAAAAGGTTAAAGTGTCCAGAGCCTGTTTAGAGAAAATGAAGGTGGGAGATATGTTCTTACATTCCCCCTATTTTCATTTCCCCTTTTCTACGGATATGAGCAAACTTCTTTTCAGTCCATTTTTGTAGATTACTTCCATTTAATCTTTTGTTCCTCTTTACAAGAATACATCTTCAGAGTCAATTCAAGCTTTAATACATGGCAATTACTAAGGGAATAAAATACTATTACCCCACACCTTCAAGGATTTTGAACATATTCTTCTTGGCTTTTCTATTTTCAATATCTAAAGTGCAGCACTCCTTCAGTGCCCTTGAAGAAGTACTTGTTACATTGTACATTATTTCTTAGCAGCAGAAAGGATAAAAATATCATCTTCAATTTATGAATCATTCTTATCTTTACTCTTCACCTTTAGTTCTCTTTGTGCTTCCTTCTCTCATAGTCTTCTAAATTATTTCTGGAAAACTAGTGTCACTAAATTTGAACACTTTATTTTGCTACTATTTTTATCAATATTTTTACTCCTGCTGTCTCAAGGAAGTTCAGCCTCACTCTTTTGGCACTCAATAACCTTACACCTGAAACTATTTTTCTTTTTTTTTCTCACTTACTGCAGGGCTGTGTATTTTCTTTTTCCTTTTTTTTTCATTTTCTTTCCTCTCCTATGCCGTTTCTTTGTCCTAAACACATTTCTGCACTAAGGTACATTAGCCTTTATTAGAAGGACATATTTCTCTGGCTCTTATTTCCTCAAAAGCTGTATCATGGAAATGAAACCGAAGGACATCCTTCACAAGAGACTCTGTTATCTACATAAGAAATGAGTGTCAGGGAAGCTTGTAGAATTAAATAGTAGGACAGCATTTTAATATGCTCCAAAAAAGGTAAAGAACTACTGATGACTCAAATATCAAATACTTCTTCCTAACCACTCTACCCAAAATCAGTTATGAGCATAATTTATATCACTATTTACAGCAGTGGAAGAAGAGTATTTCTCTCTGATCAAGGAAAATAAATAACTTGCAGACATCTGTTTCACTAAATAAATCTACATCAATTGCAATGGGTCCCATTTTAAACACCATTTTACATGTTTAATTTTGCATATTACTGAACACGACCAATGTCCAGGCATGCAGCATGGCCTCAGTGGCAAATTTAGCAGGTAGTTGGATATTTTGGCAATGGGCATTACTAATTAACTAACACAGCCCAGACCTATGAGGCAAGGGGATTAATACTGCAAGATGAATATGAAAATACATGGAGATATGAAGGTTGCAAACCAAGACAAGAGGCTAGGGCTGACGCACTGGACTTCATGGACTGGGTGGGCAAACCTTTGCTTCAAGTCACAGTACCTGAGAAACCTCTGCAAGAGGTAGATGTGTTGCAGTTCCTCATCCAGCAGCAGATACGAAATGTGCAGGCTGAGATCCCCCGGGGGGATGTGCACACCGAAACAATGAGAGATCAGCCCCCCAGAGCAGTCACACAGACAAGATAGAATAGCTGGGCACATTTTCAGTAACATTCTCGGTTTTTATAGCATTTTTTCACTTTGGACAGCTCTCCAAGATGTTAACCAGAACCACATGGCTGTCAAGTCACAGATATGTGAGCCACAGGAACCCCCACAAAAGCCCCACCACCTCCATTGTATTCCCTTGCAGTATGATAAGATTTCTCTGCATGGCCTGAAGCTGTGTTGACTCCAAACTGATTTTCAGAAGAACCTTGCAGGAGGCAGGTAAATTACACAACAGTTATGACTTGATATTTCTCCTTCCCTGAACATTTTCCTGCTACTACACAAATTCACAGTCAATTTTTAAGTCTGATATGTTTATTCCAAAAGTTAGAACATACTTAAGGCATTTGTGAACCACACAGAGCTGCCCACAACTCGCAAAAGTAGAAGCACAGCATTTCTCTCTACCTTTATTCCAACACGGTATCTGCTGAAGCCAGACACAGAAAAGACCCTACACATAGGAAATGGCCTCAAGTTGCACCAGGGAAGGTTCAGATGAGGCATTAGGAAAGATGTCCAGGGCAATGGTGAAGTCACCATATCTGGAAGTGTTCAAAAATATGTGGGAATTGCACTTGAGCACATGGTTTAGTGGTGAGCATGGTGCCGGGATGATGGCTGAACTTGGTGACCCAAGAGTTCTTTTCCAGCCTTAATGATTCCTTGACTCCATGGAGCGGGTTGGTGGTCTGCCCTCCAGCCTTACAGCCACTGACTCTGGCCTGTAAGAGAGCTTATAAATCAGCACAGATTAACCCTATTCATAAATTCTCCAAAACTAATGATGTGGAACTCCTGGTGCAGTCTTACAACAGTGTTACACACTGAAGTTCTGGAAAGTTCAGTTGCAAGGAAGGGCAATACAGGATTCCCCATTTTAACCCAACAATCCCCATTTTTATATAGCAATTCCCATATTTCATGGAAAACTGGGGCACAAAGAGGCCAAAAACGGGAAGGTTGACTGTAAGAGGATTTCTGGAAGCCTTTGAGGATCCACATTGAACTGGTTATCCTGTGATCACTCCTAAAGATTGTGGTAGGAAATTTCCCAAAGCCTGGGGGGGAAATGTGCCAGGATATGGAAACAGGGTGTCCCAATTAGTTTTCTCAGTTTTTCAACCTCATTTTTCATCTGATTTCAAATATATCTTTAAATAGATTTTCAGCAGTTTTATGAATGGAAGGAATTGAGAATGCTGGAAGAGCAAAGAAACAAGAACAAAATAAATGAAATGGTGAGTGCTGACTCACACATTTTTAAGACTTAGATCCCTGTTCATTCAAGGCCAGGCTGGGTGGGGCATTGAGCAACCTGTTATACTGAAAGGTGTTCCTGTCCATGGCAGAGAGGTGGAATGAAAGGAGTGTTAAGATCCCTTGAAATCCAAACCATTCCAGGATTCTACAATCTTTGCTGGAAGATGATTCTGTAACATGCAAAATTAATGGCTTGGAATTTTACTAGCATTCTAGAGAATATAATACTTCTGTTGATTTAAAGAAACGTTTTCTGACTTTCAGACTGATAAAATGGTCAGAAAAGAAGGAAACTGGAAAGTACTCTGGTAAACCATGTCAAGGAATACTTTGTGGCAAGACACGACAATTGTGTACCTCAGTTTTAACATGTAGGTCCTTACAATGTGTTGCCAAGTGCTGCACATATATATATGTATGTGGGTATAGCAGATGCACCAAGTATTTGAAATATTCTTGGAGGAAGACAGTCTCAGAGTTGTTGGATGCCTGTTGTGGAAATGAAATGACTCACTGAGTGCCACTGCTGCAGAAGATGAGCCTGTGAGAAGAAGCAAGCTGTACAAATTACATGGCTAAGAAATGGAAAACGTAGATGTATGAGGATATCAGCTCTGTGTAAGTGGGTGGTTAGGATGACCAGGTTGGAGAATTAGGAATCAGGGCTAGGCTTCCTTATGTTTGCAACTATGTGCTGTCAGCACAGTTCTCATTCTATGTGGATTCACACACAGAGGAGCCCCCGATGGTGGAGTTACTCCTAATTTACACTTTCAGGGTGGTGCTTGCAGTCTCCTGCCTGTAAATGACAAAGCTGTCAGCACAGCTTTGTCTGGTGCTATTTCCAAGTGAAGCTAGTGAGGACTTTGTGCTAATGAGGAGAGGAGTTGTGTATTACAGCGGCTAGGGAATAAATCAGATCACTTTTGCTGAAAAAAAGGGGGGCGAAATAAAAGAAGACAATCAAGGTTTGTGTAACTGTGTGCTTGTGAGGGAAAGCACTGGTAAGAGAGCGAGATGTGAGAGGGGAGAGCATTTGCTCAAATTGGATAGCATTACTAATACATAACGACCCTGCCAGCGAGGCACTGCACAGCTGGAATTAATCTGAGAGAATGTGTGTTGCTGCACAGACAAGCGCAGAAAACTTTCCCCATCTGAAGGCAGCGTGAAGCCCTGCCCTGTGGCTTGGAAGCAGTTCATCAGGCCCTGACAGCACCGACATCTTCTTTAGACCATGGGTTTGGGGAGGGGGGAGAAATGCTCCCCTCCCTGCTCAAAACAACACCCAGGAGGAGACTTTTGGGTTTTTTTGTGATATTATGCAGTCCACAACTGTGTCTCCCCTCCCTGCTTAATTTATTTTTTTTTTAAATTTAATTTTCTATTTTTTTTTTTAATTACCTGGTTAGTTTTGTTCTCTTGCTTATTGCATTGGCTCTGAACCCAGTTGAAAAACTGCCATGGCTTATTTACACCGAGCAGCTATTCAGGCCAAAAGCAGCTGCTCCATTTAGCCAAGCACCTCTGTGCTACCCAGTTTCCCTCCTTGTTATAATAAGGTGCTTTCTTTTAAATCCACGCTGTGAGGAGGCAGCAGTGAAATGTATGCAGCAGATGACTGTTCTCTCTGAAAGGGGGTTTTGAAAACTCGGTGAGCCCGGGGTCATTATTAATAAACAGTTCCCCAGTAAAAGACAACTCTATCCAGAAATGCACTACAACCACAGCTGGTTTTAAGCAGATTCATACATATGTGTGGTTTCTTGCCTCCGAGCCCCTCTTTACTCCAATCTGGACCTGGTAGGTTTCACATTTGCATCAGTAAGTGATTTACCCTGAAGATTTCAGCTTGCCAGTATGACCCAGTCTCCTTTTGTCATGTAGCAGAGCTCTCTTCCTACACAAACGTAGCCACGAGGAAGAGAGGGAAATAAGAAAAGTGCTTTGAAAGGGGAATAATGTGGGTTTAGTGCAGAAATAAGACAAAATGGGGCTTCTGCAAGGAAAAAAAATTACTTCGAAGGGAAAGTTTTGTCCTGTTTTTGGTGAAAGCAAAAGTAGGCATTCTTACTCATACACACACACACACATAGAGCTTAGCTTGCAAATGTTGATTTAATGTTCATTTCACCCCTAATTATCCTCCTAATAGCTATCGAAAATCTCACATAGTCACCAAATTGAAAATAACATCCTGTGCACCACTTCCAGTTACTGCAGGAATTATGGCATTATTGCCATTATTAACTTTTCCCAACTATACTCTATGCCTGGCCTTGAATTACCCCACTGTAGGGGTCAGTGACTCCAGCATAGTTTGTAAAATGATTTTCTTGGTTTTTGCTTCTCTCCAGCTCTTTCTTCCAGTCAGACTCTCCAGCATCATCCCTTAAGTATTGTTCCTTCATTTAACACCCTTCCTCCACTTCCACTTTTTCATGGTTTCTGTAGAGTCTTCCTACCTTTTTTTCAGTCTTCCACCACTCCCAGGATCTCTACCTAATCCTTTGGTTCCTCAATTTCTGGTCAAAGATTTCCCGGGTCTCAGAAGATTCCCTCAGGTAGTGTATATATCCAGCATATCTACCTCTTAAAACTCTTGTTCCAATTCATTGGATTGGGACCCTGCCAGGGCCATCCCAGGTAAAAAGGAGCTGCTGGGAAAGCCAGGGGTTGGCTGCAGGAGCCAGCAGAAAGTCACAGACCTCCATCAGGCGCTTCCACAGATCTCACCACGCACTTCTGTGAGATAACTGAGCCAAGCTGTGGAACTGGTGTTTGGCCTAATGGATAATTTGTGTTTGATGAACACACATCTGCCTGTAGTCTAAGCTGAGCTGGTGGATTCAGTACTAGATTGACTTTTCTGGCTGGAAAAAACTCGGAAAAAAATCAAGCAAATGGGATAAAAATCCTGACACCTCCTACCACCCCCACCCGCCAAAATAAACACAGAAAACTCCTGCCAACCAAAAATTTTGTGCCTGACTTCTCATTTGATTTTGCCAGACTTCATCTTCTAGGCTTGTCAAACCTTTCTCATTGTTTTTTAAGAGTTTTGGTATTTTTTTCTTCCAGAGGCACTCAATTAACTCCACATAGTCTTTTTGAAAAATTAAGCAGATTGTAGAGCCAAACTCTCGGAGTAGGAGGCATTTTTGCCAGCTCTTAAGTAATTTTGTGACTTTCTTCTCTAATTCCAGATTTTCAACATAGAGTCTTTCACATGGAAACCTAAGTGTCTGGTCTAGATACAGGATCTCAGTTTTACTATATAAATACATAAATCATGAGGTAATGGGGAAGGAAATTCCTTTCCTACCAAGGTGTTCCACACCTGCATTGATCAGTCATCCTTACAACTTACCCTCACATTTCCTAATATTTGTCTCACGGCCTGTTTGGTGTCTTCTGGGACCCCCATTCATTGACAATAAAGGCTGGATTCATCTTACCTCACCTCTGGTCTGCAAAAAACAAGGGGGTTTGGCCTCTTTGATAGCAAGGGGCAGACCCTGATAAAAGGACATTCAGCATTTATTATGTATCTACTTCTTTTCCCACTGATCATAGCTTTAGGTAGCTATTTGTCCCCCTGGCTGTACCTATTAGATATCTATCACATATAGGACTTTTTATTCTGGTCTAAATGTGTTTCTGGGCTGGGAACCAGGTTCCTTATCCTGTTATTGAAGACAATATCAAACACTTGATATTGCAATGTTAACCACATATTTCTTGATTTTGAGAAGATTAAGAAGAATGAGCTGATTAAAGTTTTGCTTCAAAGGACATTGAATCTCAAGGCCAGGCTGCACAGGGCTTCAAGTTCAGGTTGGATGGGACTCTGCGCAACCTGGCCTAGTGTAAGGTGTCCCTGCCCATGGCAGTGAGTTGGACTAGATGGCCTTTAAGAGGTCCATTCTAATCCAAACTATTCTATGATTTCAATATACAATACAGCCACTCTCAGTGTGCAGTTGGAGTTTGTGATTTTATTGCAGTGTAGGCAGAGGTGTCTACATGATGTACCCATGGCTGCATGGAAGAGAACTGCTGCTCTGCACAACCCCTCATGTTGAGATTCTGAGCAATGGTTCTCTACCCACAAGGCTTTCAAAGGCCATGGGATGGAAGAATGACTAATAATAATAATATATAAAGGCTATGTTTGCATGTCATAATTTATTTGAAGGCTCCAAACGGCGACTGATCTCTCCAAATGGGATCTGAAATGGAGAGACTTAAAATGATTTTAGCCAAAAGTTTCATCATGGACTTGAGGGCTTGTGGGGTTTCACTGTCCGTAGCATGACCAAAAGTTCCAGAGATTTTTCCAGCAATTCAAATCACCGTGCATTTCTGGAATCCCATACTGATCCTTACTTGCCCATAAATAGCACAGCATATCACCACACCCGTCGGTTCTCCTGGGAGGAAAAGACTGAATTTCAGAGATGCCTGAAGGCTTCTTTTTGTGCTTTTTCATACATTTTGTGTTCCCTTGCAATAAATGCAGAAGAAAAACATTAAATATTTCTTAAAAAGGATTTATATATGTTTAGGCACATAAGCAAATGAGAGAGCTTGTAGAAAGGGTGCTCAGCTCCTGAAATGAAGCTGTTTATCAGGTGGACTGTGATTACTAATAAGAAGATAAAGGCAATGCACACAATAATTGAAATCAACAAATCAAGAGAAAAGATACGATTTAGAACTGCAAGAGGAGAACCTGGAGTTTTTATAAATGTTGTTTTACCTGTTCTCTGTGTTCAAAGCTTGGGATTTTGAGGACATTTCGCTGCAAGACCACAGTGAGTAAACCCTCCCCTTGAGTTACACATTCATTGTTAGGACAACATTACTGCAGGTACAACAATTTCACTGGATTTACTATAGGTATATTTTAGAAAAACAGATCTAATATTCCTCTGCATTGTACTTTTTGTTAGGGGTGCATTAGTCACTCTGATGATATACATCAAGTGTGCTTGTGCTTATGCTTATACCAAGCATTAAGTAACTGCTTTGAGATAAACCGTGCAATCGCCACTTAGAAATCAAAGATGCTCTCTACAAACACACATCTGTTAGCAATGGATTCTCTCCTTCATTCTCCTTCCCTGAGGTCCCTCTCCCATCAGCTGGTTCATCACCAAAGCGCAGAAAGTTGGTTTTGTGGGAAACATATTGATCGAATTTCTTATCTGTGAAATCAAAGTGTATAATGAATCAGTCTGCAAGCAGTGCTCCCTGACAAACAGCATCCCTGCCAAACACAAGAACTGGCCAGAAACCAAATTTCTAGGTGTTACTGTTTGCTAAGCAAAATCATCAGATTGTCTTTATTCCCAAAAGAGTCTGTAAAGCCCTAGTTTGATTTCTATTTAATAAAAACAAGATGGTGGGGTCAGGGAGAAATAATTCAAATCTCCTAATGTTGTTTGGGCTTACTGGCTTTGAATGGAATTGATTTCATATTAAGGATTTTCGTTTTTGCCCCTCACTTTATACAATACCTTAGGAAACAAGCACTAGTTACTAATTTTTTCATACTGTTAAACATATTTTTAATTGTCAAGTGGTCAAACAATATTTTGTTAGGTAGCTTGAAAGAAGACTACTATGTAAATAAATGCAACCAGTGTGTTCAAGCCATATTCGGCTGTTCAAAGTTCCACCTTTCTAGATGTATAAAGGATTTCTTTTACCATTGCTCTTACTATTTCCTACCTTAAGCTTCTTACGTGCATTAAATGCACACTTTTCTAACCTGATGCCACGTTAAAAGAATATAGAACAAATATTCTCCATATTTTTATCTGTTGGAAACAAAATCTCAAACAGGTTGTAGTCCAGAGCCTCAGGACAACTTTCGTAGTTAAATCCCTAAGATTTCAAGGGAAATCTTGAAGGTTGTGGAGGAGCCATCATAGAGGAACAATATGGTGGGGAAGCAACTGAACTGTAGAACTGATTTACCTTAGAACTGAATTGTAGAGCTGAACTGATCTACCTTAGATCTGTAACCATATCCTAACCCAGGATGATCCTTTTTCTGACCACTGGATAGTGTTTTTTTCCAAGGACCAAAATCATAGTGGAGGGAAGCACTCTTTTTTTTTCTTTTTTTTTTTTCCCCTAAATGAGAAATAGCCTTATGCCTTTGATTTAGATGATCATGAGTGGAAAAAGCAAATACCAAGTGTTGTTAAGATTTTTTTTTCAGGTCTCTTTTTAGTGCTTAGAAGAGGAGTTTGAAGATGGTCATAACCAAAGGCAACAGGAGGCACCGTTTTTCTGGGGCTATGAGCATACTTCCAGATTTGGGCTCTATGCTCTTCTGTCACAAGTGACATAACAGTAATCTACATGATTAAAGAGCAACAGAAATAATTGAATTTTTATTTATTTCATGTATTCTTACTACATGTGTAGCTATAGAATGTCTTGAGTCAGAAGAGACCCACAGGGACCACGGAGTCCAGCTCCCGGCCCTGCACAGACCCCCCAACAATCCCACCCTGTGCATCCTTGGGAGCGGTGTCCAAACTCTCCTGGAGCTCTGGCAGCCTCGGGGCTGTGCCCATTCCCTGGGGATCCTGGGCAGTGCCCAGCACCCTCTGGGGGAAGAACCTTTCCCTGATATCCGACCTAAACCCACCCTGGCACAGCTCCAGCTGTTCCCTCAGGTACTGCCAGTTGTCACCTCGGAGGAACAGGTTGGTGCTGCCCCTCCTCTTCCCCTCACGAGGATGTTGAAGAGCACAATGACATCTCCCCTCAGTCTCCTCCAGCTGAACAGACCAAGAGCCCTCAGCCACTCCTTGTGTGGCTTCCCCTCCAGACCCTCCACCATCATCGTAGCCCTATAATCTATAACCACATGCATTTACTCATTAATGCCCTCTGGAAGACATCTAGAAATGCTGGGATAGTTTTGAAGTCTGTGGATTTGGAGGCACCTGTCCTTTTTGGGGTACAAAGCCCAAACCCTAATTGCCAGGAATCAGCTGCTGGGCCCCTCCAGCAGTGTGGGCCCTCTCCACTCTGCCAGGTTGGACAGAGCATGCAGGTGGGTAAGCTGGGGGGAAAGAGTAGCTGCAGCATGAATCCAGTCAATTGGAAAGCACAAGGATCTCAGGCACTTCAGGTTCTTTAAGGACTTCTCCATTTCTGCTGTGGCCCTCATAAGCACAGCAAGAAATAGGTGTGGTGTGACGGCTGGCCTGAGGGATGCTGAAGGACTGCGTGTGCTCAGCAGGCTGCTTCTCAAAGTGCTCATCTCTTTGTACTGCCTCTGAATGGCAGAATCCTTCCTCATCACATCAATCCCACAAAATCTTTAGTATGTGCTTAACTTTCTGTACTCTGAGCAGTCCCTCTGACTTCAGCACAGATACCCCTGGTGCAAAATTAAGTGTAGACATAAATCATTGCAGGACTGAGCCTGGAGTGTAGCGCGGTGAATAGTTTCTCTTCAGGAAAGCATTTATTTCTTAAAGGCAGAGTTTCAGCTTGAAGTTTTCACATATTTGGGTTATATTGAGTCAGTTGGGAAGCAGAATTGAAGGACAACTAGTAATGTCCAAAGTACACATTACTAAATACAATATTTTCAGACTGGATGACACACTCACAAAGGAATTCAGATGCCACAACAATGTTTCAAACGGCACTGTCAAAGTAATTCGTACTTTTCTATCTTAGCTCAAATGACCCCGGTAATCGTCTGAGAAGAAGAGGGTTGGAGCTTAAATTTTTCTCTTTTCTTGAAAATATGAATGTGAATTTAAGTTTCCAACACCTTGAGGAAATTATATCTTAAACAACGGACTGTGGAATCTGGAAAGGTTGCGTAAGGCCAGGTTTGTGAATCCAGTCCACTTGTGATTTTAGTGCCCACTTATAAATGTGAAATATATGTTGAAAGTTACTAATTTAAAAAGAGAGGGAAAAAAAAGGAATAAATAGAGGCGTGGGGGGAAATTAAAAAGTTAGAAAGAGAAGAAAAAAGTGCCGTATTGCCAGAGTGTTTAAAAGCATGGTCATGTCACTCAGTCACATCTTGTGCTATGGCTGGAGTAAACAATAAGAAATTTTTCCCAAAGATCCAGCTATGACAGTGATGACTCCCAAGCACAACTTTAAGATACTCCCAGTGTCTCACTGTTAAATATTTATCATATTTATATAAAATGTTACATTCATTGTACTGTTTGCTTGTTTTTCCTGAACCTCAAGGGACAAAGAGGATTCTGTAGTTGCTTCCCCTTTCAAGCACATCAATTTTTTTTCATAATACCCCTATTAAGACATAAGTCTCCCCAGTTTCCGATAGGTTTTCACTAAGTCATGTTGGTGTCAGTGCAGAAACCCCAGTTGAGTCTCACTGATGTCAGTCAGAAAAGGGATGGAAAAAATTACCAAACCCCAGAATTCTTATAATTACTGGGGTTAGCAAGACAGTCCTTAGTCAAGTTGCTCATGTTGAATTTAACTTCCTTTTCTGCATTTGCATGTTGATTTTCAATGCTTTCTTATCTGTGTAATGTCATGCATATTGCCAACATGACAGAAATAAATGAGCTAATGAATAAATAATGGCAATCAATAGAAACAAACATAGGATTGACTGACCTCCTCATTGTTCCCACTGAATGAGATGCCAAAAGTAATCAAGCAGCATAAATTATAAGTTCAGCATCAGGAAGTCATTGTTTCAATGTTTTAAGGAAACTGTGGTGTGAATAAGGCGATGTACTGCCTATAAAACATTTATACAGGTTTGTTTTACTTTCAGCAGATATCCATTTCTTCTCTCACTGAAGTAAAAAATAAGTTTCCTGGTGCAGAATGGCTTCCAAAATCTTTCAAAATGGTTTCTACAAAATGAAATGTTTGCGATTTTTTTTTTATTATGGTGAAATTTCCCCTGTAGGGTGTTGATGTGTCACTGAAAATAATTTTTATCCATTTTGCCAAGGACCTGAGGACTTAAGGCATGCATGTTTGTCAAGAGAGACTTTCTGCAAGTGGTGAATAATGAAATACTCTTATGTAAGTACTTATTCTTGAAATAACATTGAAATAACTGTTTTCAACAGACATACTACTTCCTCTACTATATGTTTTTATGTATTCCCACTCCTCTTGAATCTTTATACCACCCCTTTCTTCTGTCCCTTTTATGGAAATACACAGAGAAGCCCTGTTTGCCTTTGCAGTGCTTGCCACAGGCCAGCTCTGACTCAGTGACAATGGTACTTCTCACAGTTTCTTTATCTTCTTCCTATCACTAATGACCCATTGGTCATATATTTACATGCAAGGAGAAACCCCACCGAGAGCCACAACAGCAGTGGAAGATTTTTGCAGCATCCAGCACAAAGGAACCATGATGCCCAGACTTACCATGACACAGATACACTGAAAAACCACAACAAACAAGAAAACTAACAAACAAAATAAGAAACAGCAACAAGCAAACAAACAACCCCCCCAAAACACAAAACAAAACCAAAACAAGAAATGAACAAAAATCAAACCCCAAAACCAAAATCTCGAAACACAAAGGACTGTATTATTAAGATGCCTTGCATCTCCTCTTCACCACTGGGTGCCAAATTGTGTTTTATTAGCCAAAGAAGGCTCCCATAGACAAAACCCAAAGGATTACAAAGGTCCATGTTGCAGCCATGTTCTGTAAGTGCCATATGATAATTTACAGTCCGTGTATTGAGATAATACCATGGGGCATTTTTCTCTAGTAGAATGCATATCTATTGTTGAGTAACTGATGACAAAGGCTGGCACATTATTAAAGGCTGGACTGGGTTCAGAATTTAATATTCCCTTCAAATTTCAAGCAATTTTCAATGTCCACAACTGTCATCCAACATTGTTTCCAAGTCACAATTCAGTGGGAGAAAAATAGCGATCCATGTAGGGCTTCACAATGACACATCTGTTATGTTATTTATCTTAAGTGTGAAGACAGGAATGAACCAACTTCCAGCCTCAGGAATCAGAACTGAAAATAATAGAAATTTAAAGGGAGAAGAGAAAGGGACAGCACCTTTGTGTGAATGTAGGTTAATGGAATATCATGTGAAACTGCTTTTGCCAAAATTACTCTCTCTGATTGCTTCCAAGTCTACTTATCATGATGTAAATCAGGAGGAGCTTCATTAAGTGAATTGACTCACTTTGGCCCAAACAGCTGTAAAAGAGATCTAAATGAGGCAGAGTATCACTGCAAGGGGTCAGCTGTCTGCAGCCTATTCATGATTAAAATGGTGAGACAAGCACTCTAACCTTTCAGACCTGAAATATGTTTGTCTTCCAAGGCAGCTGCCCAGCACTGTATTTTTAAAAAATATTTCCTGCTTTACACTTCTGTATTTTGGGGCTTGCCCTTCCCACCCCTTGCCAGCAGTCCCCTCACACAATTTCATGGAACTTCCAAACATTTCCTGTGAAGGAAAAAACTCAAACTTTCTGAACTCTATTTTGCCTCTGGGCATCTAATCTTGAAAGTTATGTGTGCTGTTAAAAATTGGCTTTCAAATCATGGAACGAGGCCCTTAGGGATATTTTCATTCTCTTTTTT
>WEKY01059773.1:0-10025 GCA_013390045.1 Picathartes gymnocephalus | reverse complement strand
TTTTTTTTTTTTCCCCTCTTCATAAGAAGTTTCAGTGCTGCAGAGCCGCAAGCCAAAAGAAATAGTTGTACAGGCAAGTTTTCTACAGAACAAGAGGCGTGCTGGGGTGCTTGCTAGAGGCTATTTTACCCTCCCACATTCACATGCCTCCCACAAGGATCCACGTAGCAGATATGAAAATGAGTACATGAACTCTTGGGTGAACTTTTAGGTTGGCCTCACTTCCTCCTCTCATCTTGGCCATTTCATAGGATCATAGAATAACTTGGGCTGGAAGGGATCTTAAAGATCACCCAGTTCCAGTTGCTCTGCCATGGGCAGGGAGACATTCCACTGTCCCAGGTTGCTCCAAGCTCCATCCAGCCTGACCTCGGACACTTCCAGGGATCCAGGGGCAGCCACAGCTGCTCTGGGCACCCTGTGCCAGGGCCTCACCCCCCTCACAGGGAAGAATTTCTTCCTAATATCCAATCTAAACCTGCTCTCTGTCAGCTTTAAGTCATTCCCCCTTGTCCTGTCACTCCAGGCCCTTGCAAATAGTCTCTTTCCATCTTTTTTGTCGGCTCTCTTCAGGCGCTGGAAGAGCACAGTTAAGTCACCCTGAAGCTTCTCTTCTCCAGGTTCTCCATAATCCTGGGATTATGATTTTCATCTAACCAGGGTGGGACTTCTTCAAAATGTATGGATGTTTATGGGAATAAAGTCATTGCAGTTCCTGATGTGATTTAGCCTGGCAGTTAGTGCCACACAGATTCTTGCTCACTTCCCTCTCGGTGGGGTGGGGGGAGAGAGTTTTGGGGGAAAAAAACCCAATAAAATTTGTGAGTTGAGATAACAGCTGTTCATAAAGGCAGAAAAGGAAAAGATAATAATAATGATGACAATAATAATGATAATAATAAAAACGACAATAATAATAATAATGCTGATTATGACATAATAATGATAGTAATAACAGTAATAACAACAACAAAATAAGTGAGATACAGAAAAAGTGTTGAAATTGTTCACTACCTGCCATCTCCTTACTGATGGGTATTTAGAAGGGAGAATTCTTACCCATAAATTACCAGATCACTTCTTTTTCTTGGTTTATATGTGATGGAGAGATAGCTTTGCTTCTGCTTGTGTTGTGTGGTGTTGTTTGTTTGTTTGTTTTTACAAAAGACCTTATGCATATACTCTTTCCTACACCTTAGGGCCAAAAGAGATCACTATTTTTCCCTGGCATGACCTCCTCTGGCATTGAAAAAAAAAAGCCTTGAAATTTTGCTTTGTAACCCTGAAATGGCAAAAATTAGTTGTAGAAGATGAATGAATACTGCCAGATTTCACGTTAAAAACGGCTTTTCAAAAATTCATGCACAAAGGGAAATGCTTAAATTAAGTGTTTAACACACCAAACAGGCTCTTAGATAGAAGACTTCTACTTTGGTATTATTATTATTATTTATTGTACATTACAGTGCTGCCTCCAGTTGTGGCTTTGCAATAAAAGACAGATTCTCTTTCCCTCTCCTTTCCTGACTCTGAGTGATGGCAAACAAAGGCAGTGACCATGCCAAGCTTCACACCCATGGTGAATCTCACACACTATGTATTTCCTCTGAAAACCATGACTGTACACAGACAGGGCAGATGATGCCACAGCTCTGTGCCTGTGCCCACAGAAGCACAACTGTACAGTTGGTGGGAAAGTTTAAATACTTGCTCATGTCTTTCTATACTATTTTTACATAGAATTCACAAACTATTTATTTTCCTGACAATTAAACCAGAGAAATTCCTTGGTTAGCAGAGTTTGCGGCCTTCACTAATCTGAGTATTTGAAGGTAAGTACAGGGGGCAGGTGTGTGATGTTTCTTCGTGTTTCCCCATCCCAACAACCCACAGGGACCAAAGATGTACTTTCCCTCATACACTGATGAGCCCTGGCACAATGCAGATACATTTCTTGCCCCCATGCTGCCAGCTAGCCCCACAACAACTGGGAAAATGCAGTTCTTCACCTCCTGGGGTCACAGTGTTTGCATGGTGGTCTGTCCTGCATAAGTGAACCAGAGTACAAATATGCCTTTTTTTTTTTTCCCTGTGTGCTGATCTCTCGTTTAGCTTACCTACACAGAAGGTTTTTCAAATGCGCTTAAAGGGTATTAACTTGTAGTTTCCTTACAACCCTCCAGCCAGGCTGCTGAGCAATTAATTGCATACTTTCTTCTCAGAAACTCAAACGGGGACTCCAAGGACTAAATCAACCTAAGGTGCAGAAATTTTTTCTACCACAGCTAATTATCCAATGAAATCTCTCGGTTCAGCAGTATATCTGAAAACAGAGTGCTTGGACAGCCAAGGTAGCGTTTCAGTCTATTTATAATATAAAATTTCACTATAGCCAACGTTGTTAAGAGGTTTTTATAGTATATAACATGAAGTTTTGGTCTTTAATTACTCCTTTAATCTTTTCTGGGCTTGTTCCTGAGAACAAGTTACACTCCTGGTTTTTACAGGATAAACAGCTTCCAGGAATGTATCAGATTGCCACAGAGGTCAGAGAGTGCATTTATTGAACACCACTCTATTTCAACATAAATACTGACTGATCTGGTTTTGTTTAGTGGAAGTGTAATTAATATAACTAATTAACAACTGACCACCCAATTATTTTTTTTTTTGGCAAAGTATTTGTACACTTCCTCATTTATTTCATGTGGTTTCTCTTCCACTTGGATGGCCAACAGTTTGGAGGATTGTTAGATCCCTATATGTTAATAGGAAAATTATGCTAAATAATGCCAAATATATGTTAATATAGGGATTATGTTAAATTTTAAAAACATACTGCTGCTGCTCATTTGTGTTGTCAGACGGATGTCTCATAGGACTACAGCACTTATTTTATTTTATTACACTTTCAAACCACGTCCAGGGGTCCAGGTGACACTTTGACTCCTGTTACAAACTCACATGAGGTTCTCAACTATAAGGTATTTGGTCTACAGTCCTGCAATATGACAGTTGGAGACAGTTGATTTCACAATGAGATGATGTGTTCCCAACTTCTGGTAAGCCATGGAGTAACAATTCTACTTTTTTTCTTTACATTTCAAAACTGGATTGAGATTCTGGATAATGGGAGAATGAGGCTTTTTTGCAATTATAGAGCTTCCAATAAGAACAGAACTCTTTTATTTACCATCTATCCCCAAGCTATCATTAGCAGAAGACAAACATCAAAGGAAAAAGGGATATTGACTTAATTTTTGACATTTGATTCCAGAACAGATACCCCTGGTGACAATTGCCTACATCTTTTCTCCCTCCATTTCAGCTTTCATTTTCAAGCAAAGGGTGCATGAATTCTCTTGTGGAAGAGGGTTCTGATCTGGAGAGATACCTCCTTGCAGACTTAACTTTTCCTTAGGACTCAAATATTCTACTCATCCGGGAGGATTTCTCAGGACTACAGAAATGCCAACAACCCTTGAGCACAGTAAATCAGAGAAATCCCCTGGTCCACAACTCAGTTGTTGGAAACCTAGTCACCCATTGGAAGGAAAGAAAGTTTTTCTTGCCAGAAAGCCAATCAGTCTTTCATAACTTTAGTTTTCTCAAAATCTCTGTTTCATATACAGTGATGGTTGACCTGTATTCATGCAAGTGAGACTTTATGTGTGTGGTCAGCTCTTAATTTTGGTTCTTGGATGCACCTGTATCTGGATAAGGATTTGACAGTTTGCTGGAGTGCTGACACTTTATCTTGCTTTGACCAATGCCTGCCTGTTGCAAAGTCATTGTGCAGCACTGGAAACTCATTCTTTGGTCACCAAAGGAACACGGACCTTGTCAGTTCACCACAACGGATTGGATTAGGATTTGGAGTGGTGTACAGTCACTACATTGATTTTCTGGAAAGTGCTGGACTTCGTAGGAAAAGAAAGGAAGAGTTTTGAAGAAGTAGTAAGAGGCTCTTACTGAGAGGAAGGATGGATGGATGGATGGATGGATGGATGCATGGATGGATGGATGGATGGATACATGGATGGATGGATGGATCGAAGGACTCAGAAGAATATTAATAACACCATTTCATAGGAAGTTGTGGACTTCCACTGAAGAACTATTGATTATGACTAGGAAAATAAGATAGAGAAAATGAGTCTGAGGAAATAAAAGCAGAAATGTAAGTCATGGTAGCATATAACCCAAAAGTTTATGCTAATAGTTGATAGGTGAATTGATTGGTTTGATAGAAGTAAAGGCAAAGTCTACTAAACCATGAGCACTAGTAGACCACATTTACAAATGCAATGATTCTGCAGTGTTATTTCTCTGACCACAAATCCACAGGAGTTCTGGAAACACATGGCAAATGGTCTGTGCAACTGAACTAAAGAATAAAACATATTATGTTTATCTCATACAGCTGCACTAGTTGCCTGTGATCAGCCTATTTGAATTACTGGGCCTAACTGAGCTCATGAATAATTTGTATGTTTGTTCAAATGAGTTTTCAACTTTAAAAGTAGCCTTTCCTACAGAGTGGTCTGAATGGTGGTCATCAATATTTTGTGCAGGTGCTTTTATTCTTAGAAATTGTTTGCAACGCAGTATTGATATTTGGAAATTGATTTATATATATACATTCACTAAGCAGCTTTGACCAATAGTTTCTTGAGTGAGACATTCATGAATGGCACCTGCTCATTACAAAATGTACGTTATATGTCACGTTTTACCTCAATCACAGGGTACTGTCCCCAGACTGGTCAGTTTAAATGCAATTAGTGACTGGATGGCTGAAGAATAAAGACCTATTTTGAATCATGAATGACATATAAATATTCAGAAAAGCTTCTTTTGGGGAACACAAGGGACCTGAAAACAGATTCAGAACAGACTGCGGTCATTCATATACTCATGAATAATGTTACGAGACCTCAGAGGAGCAGGGGAGTATATCCACATAATAATATGTGCCTAACCTCATTTTATTATTCCAAGGGCTCTAATCTAACTCAGAGGGAGATCATTTACATGAAAGAGTCATTAAATAAAGTGCATAAACAGCCTTTGAGAGAGAGATGAACACACAGATCTACCTCCCTTCCAAAGCAGGCATCTGACACGGTAGATTTGAGAGCTCTACAGTCAATTGATGTCTCTTTCAGACTTTAAAAAAAAAAAAAAAAAATCATGGATCATTTTCTCATCAGCTTCACCATTTCCCCCCCCAAAAAAAAGGTGCTAAATTTAATGTAGTGTAATCTGGTGTCTGCTGAGTTCCCTTTAGGAGCCACAAGGTCTATTTTGAACCTGTTAAGGTAAACGTGGACTCAGACCTAAGCTTTGCATGGAACCCTGTGCTCCAACAAGTATGACTGCTAGCTTCACTTACAAAGGATGTGCAGTATCTGAAGCTTTTCCTCCTTTGCCTGCCTTGTCAAGAAAGAAAGAAAGGACGCTCATATTATAAAACATTACCGTATTTTAGAACACCTGTAGAAAAAGACAATTAGATACAAGGAAGGCTGTGGGGTTTTCTTCCTAAAAAAGTCATTGATGGAGTTCATGCCCATTCAATATTAGTTGGCAGTTCAGGTAATATTTTCAGAGTTGAAATTTTGAGTCTGTTCTGAGGAAAGGTACTACTCAGTATGATTGAGCAGGTTCCATCAAAACAAAGTGATACAGTCAGGGATACAGTCTGCATTCAGCTGACTGCTAATGACGTCTCTGTCTAGATACCTGTGAAAAATGGCAGTGCACAGAAGCAAATCTTTAAAAACCAGAGTCCTACCAAGTGGAGGCAATTGAGATCCATAATATGCAGTCATCTGTTGAGTCATTTCCAAAGCTTTTCTTTGTCTCACCAGAGGCGATTGAGGGTTAAATGTTAACCTTCTTATCAAATTGTGAAATATTAATTAAAAAGAAAAAAAGCAAAAAAAAAAGGACAACTACCAAACCCAACACACATGACAGCACTTTTGGGGCCAAACTTTCCAAGGGTTGTGATGATAAGATTATGATAAGGATATCTAGAAAAGAAATAATCTAAACTAATGAGATTAAGCAGGGTGAGATCATCCATTGATGAATTTATCCCACGACCAAAACAATGTAATGGGATTAATGACAAGGATTTTTGGTCATGATAAGATGTGGGCTGATGCCTGAGAGAAAGTTCAGTGGTTGCAACAACTGCAGCAAGTCCCATGTGTAAAGACAACACAGTAAATCTAAACTGGCAAAATGCCTTGTGGTAAAGAGACTCCTTCACTATCATTTTATGGGAAAGATCTACTAGATTTAACAGAAAACTGCAACCTTTCTGTCAGTATTATTTCTACTTTCTACTGGATCATCTAAATGAAATGGGAGCTCTGTATCCACGGCAAAGTATTCTATAAAACTAATGCATCCTCTTAAATCATCTTACCTGCTAATGGATAGAGGTCTTTGGACAGACTCTACCCTTGCTTGGTAAGGCTGACATGAACTTCATCATCTGGGGACTTTTCCAGGAGAAATTCCTTGGGGAACACCTAAGGGCTGTGTGATACAGGGAAGTCCACCATGATCAGGACTATGCTGGTTTCAGGGTGAAATTCATCTCACCTAGACATGACCTGGTCACCCTAGGTCCTCTTTGTGGCTGGTGAAGGGGAACAGCGTGTGCTGTGGAAATTCACTTGATCAATATCAGAAGTTTGATTTAGTGTGGTATTATTTATCTTTCAAAACATCCATCTTTTCGACCACAGAGTGGAAACAGAGGGACTAGTTCAAGTAGCCAAATGTATTTATTCGGGTGAAAATGAAGGGTTGTTCTGTGACTTGCCTCTTTTTCTCCAATATACTAGGTAAACTTGATCGATGTGGTTAGTACTGTTAGTGAAACTGGGAGGCTGTAGCTGGAAAAAAACCCCAAACCTTAGGTTTCTGAGTGTAAAATCTGTGAAATGAGACAATCTCACAGAAACTCCTTATTTGATAAAAAGAAAGACACCATTCTCTCCAGAAAAAGAACAACTGAGAAAAAATTGTAACAATAATAATCTTAATATTATTGGACAGCTGAACTCTGAGACATCCTGTAACATAATTATCCTATTTTATTCGTGGGTAAACACAGATGTCAAAAGACATGGGGAGAACTGTGAAATTATTGGTAATAACTTCCAGGAAGTCCTTCTACAGGGCCTCATCACTTAGAAGAGCATCAACATGTAAAATATAACTACTTCCTCTCCAAAGCAGGATCGGAGACTCTTAAAATACTGGGTTTTAATGGAATTCATTCAACAAAAAGGCAGAGTAACAAGTAGCAGTCAGAGGGTGCATACAGCCACATAGAAGGCAAAAGGGGAAAAAAAAGTCTTGGCATGTATGTGCTTTGAAGCTTTCCACATAACTACTTTTTCATAAAGAGAGGCCACACAGACTCTATTGAATCCAAATGGCAAGTCTGAAAAGCTCATGTACAGAGAGCTTTCAGGAAATGTGTTTTAGTCTTGTCAATATCATATTTGTGTTTATGTTCCTTATATGCACTTAAAAGTCCACATATTTTTTTTATTGTCTTTGCTTGATTTACATCAAGCCCAGTTCTTCAAATAATTAACTTCTTTACAGTGCAGAAATCCAGTGTATGTACTTGCTTGCATCTGAATTTCAGACTAATCATATCTAAAATAATCTTATTAATAATCCTGAAGTATTTGCTAAGTCTATCATCCATTAACTTTTTATGGTATGTAAACACTTTATGTTTTACTGACGTATTCAGAAAACATGTACAGAGGGACTAACTAGGTATGGGAGCAAGGGTGTTATCCTAATTTGTAATTTCCTGTTATTGTAAATTTTTCCTGCTCTGCATCTTTATGGCCCCCTTCTATCTTGAAATGTTACTACACTACTTTTCTGTTAATCACCTTGAATGTTGTAAAAAATACCTTAAAACTCAATAAAAATACAATGGCACTGTGTCCATCAGCACAACAGAGGAATCTCTACTGAGCAAACAAGCTAAAACACAAATGCACATTGTTGTGATTGATTGAAGGTGTGAATCAGAAAATTAAAACTTTGGGGATTTTTTTCTCCAGTCTTAGTTATTACCAGCAGCTTGATTTATAGAGGAGTTACTTTGATGTTATCTGTATTCCTGTAAAGCGTCTGCCAGTGCAAGAAGTGATACTGTCTTGTGTTGCTTCCATTAACATGGGTTACTCATGGTTATCCTAAATGCACAACAAAAACTGAACAGATATTCACATAAATAAATCCACTTCTATTTATGAGAAAACATAGGTAAGAATATGGGGTTTTTGTTTGTTTGGTTGGTTGGTTTTTTTGGTGGGGGTTTGTTTGTTTTGTGTTTCTTAGTGGTTTTTTGTTTGTTTGTTTTTGTTTGGTTTTGTATTTGTTTTCGTTTTCCAGTTGGTTGGGTTTTTTTCCCCATGGGGAAGAGTATGACAACTATGACAAGAGGGGAAGCCTAAAGTCATCCCTCCCCACTACAATCTAGGTGACTTCACTCAGGAACCTGTAGGCCCAGAGTTTCCCAACTTTAACAATATTTGCTGGAGTTTTTTGTCTGTGCATTTGTGTAACCACTTCATGAACCCAGTCTAGATTACACATGACCTGTCAAGAAAACAATTCACAGAGAACTGTGTTGATTTCAGCCCCTATTGTAAATTCCCATTTGAAGGTAGAATTTTATAGGGAAGGTAAAATTTTGAAAATAAAGTTCCTCACAGGGCCGTCAGAATGGATCAGAAGTTGAGCAGAGAGGAAGCCATCATCTCAGATGGGGATATCAAAGAGTAGAGATTGGAAAATTTCAAGGCCAGGTATTTTGATTTCTTTTCTATTGAGTTTTGTTATGTGCCTGGGAATAAAATATCTTCTACAAGAATCCAGAATCCAATTTACCATTTTGGTAAATACGGTAATTTGATTTTAAGCTCGTCTTACACACAGCAGATAAATAAGCAATCATAAACTATGTCATCATAAATAAAAGAGTTATTGAGCTCAGGCAATGAAAACCAATCAATAGAGGACACTCATCCCCAGTGAAAGCAACTGCTAATGCTCTGTGGTTCCTGGTGGATACTCTGTCATTGTATTTTAAAACCACAAGGAATTCCCTGTGTCATCAGCAATGGCCAATTTATTGCTGGTGAATTAGGAAATTAAGAGGGCTAAGGGTGCATCTGGATTCCAGGGGCTCATTCATGTATCCCATCTTCCAGTGTGGGGGCTCACATGGATTTCTCATGGGTTTGGACACGTTCAGGGAAGGAAAATCAGGACCTTCCTGAAGTTTCAACATACACATGATATCAGAGAACAGTGGAGCTTGTTCTTCCAAATACAAGAAGAAAATGAAGAGCTGATTATCAACGGGGAAAAAAAAAAAAAATAAAAGCTGATTAGCAGTCACATTTTTATGTCTATTCCTCCGGTTGTTTCAGTCAAAAATTGAAACCCCAAGGAAAACTCTAATTTTTCCTTGTTAAGAAGTGTTACACTTCTTAACATTTACTAGATTGAATATATCCTTTTTTAAAAGAGTAAATATTTCTATTTCAAAATAGCTCTATTCATTTTTCATGAGACAAGCTTTTTGTACATGAAGGGTTCCAACTTGAAATGAATAATTTTATCTATATTTAAAAAAGCTATTTCATTCAACTTGAAAGCCCATATAATGCCCCCCAATCCCCTCACCCCCAGCATTTTTTATAGAATGAAATATTTTTAATGAATAAGAAGTTTCAGCAAGCTCAATAATATATGTGATAATTATGCATTTTTACTATTTCTCCCATGACGAATACTATCCTGACTACTATCAAATGCATTAAATCAGGCTCATTTAGTCCAAAAGTGATCAAACTTCATTTAAACAATGCAATTCCTTTTGAAAGTATTAGAGGGGAGAAGAACAACAAATTCAAATCATTCATTTCTCTCTTGCTTAATGAATTATTGATTTGTGCTTCCCTTTT
>WEKY01059768.1:5607-27810 GCA_013390045.1 Picathartes gymnocephalus | reverse complement strand
TGTAAAAATATATTGATGAAGATATATATATAATAATAATATTATGTGTGCTTCAGTTCAGTCTTCACATTAGAAGATGGAACATAATCAAATATGATAGAAGTGGAATAACACAACAGAATTAACAGTGTTGGCTGATGGGAAAACAGGTAAATGGCAACCGAGTAATGAAAACTCCGACTTTCATCAGTTATCCTCTACACAAAGTGCAAGTGTCTTCAAAACTTACAAAAAGCACAGCATGGAATCAGCCTTACACACGCTCAGCTTTATTTTAAACTTGTCCTTTAAAATCACCATGACAATTCTGCATAGAGAAATGAAGCAAATGCTTTTTTTAAGGTATAACCCTGAAATAAATGGGAAAGATTTGTCTGAAGCTGCTGTGAACTGCAAAACAGGAAAACCTGTGTGTCTCCAGTTGCGAGAGCTCAACAGCACTATATTTATCTAGAATATCTAATGCTAAGATAAGCTGGTTGTGCTGGATGCTGGATGGCATAAAGCAGTTGCACGGATATCCTGGAGTCCCAAGATGGTGGGATTTTTCAAGGAGAAAACAGAATGGCATGTCTATCACAATCCTGCAGAAGTTAGAGCATTTAACACTCTATTTAACTACTCTGTTCTCTATTCCACAAAGTATACCTTTCATACAAGGCTGAAAGAGGAGAGCCTGTACCATTGAAATGGACGTCATGTCCACTCCACATAAGCTCTGGTACTTCATTGGGATTCTTTGCTGATGTTTGAAACTTTCAGTCAAGAAGGAAGTGGGATATTATACTGGTGAGAACTGAGAGAATTCACTGAGCTCAATGCCTGCTTGCTCCATTAATAAAAATCAAATGAAAAAAGCAATCTGATTAAATTATGTGTGCCTTTTCCTATGCCAGTGGAGCTTAACTAAGCAAACAGAAGCAGTGAAGTAAATCAGTGTTGGTTTATTAAAGATCAGGATTCAATATCTCAATAGATGAAGAGCTTATGCATCAGTGTTCTCACTGTTTAGCTTTTCTATGCAAAGAAAGTAAACACAATGGCACTGTGGGGACTCTTGTTAGAGAAGTGACACATAGAAAAGTCTAGGTTTTTTTCAAGGAAGATGCTGCTCTGTCTACTTATACTTCTTGTCTTTTCCCAAAAGATTATAATGAAAAAAATCATAATTTTGTTTGCTGTTGGTGTTGTGATAGAGGTGTTATCCTTTAGATACTCAGGGCTTGTGGCTAGAAATGTACCTCAGCTCAGCTTCTTTTCTTTTAATACTCTCATCTGCACAAAGAGATTCCTCTTCAGATTGATTTTATAGCACCATCAAAATAGCAACCCTTTGCAGGCAGGAAGAAATCAAGGATGTTTAATCTAGGTTTTAGGACTCTCAAAGCTTATACACCACAACAATGCACTTTAAGTATTAGTGCACTCATAGGAGATCTCCAGAAGAGTTTGTTGCAATCTCCAGGATGGAAATCTGTCAGCTAACTCCTTCATCCCAACTCCCTAATCTAAGAAAGACTTGGCTTCTGAAAATTTAGAAAATCAAAATACCTTCTACTCATGACTGGGGTTGGTTGATAGTTTATGATCAGATCAAGGACAGACTAATAATTTTAAATGTCTTTTTATACCTGCCTCACACTCTCATTCTAGAGAGGCATGAAGTTTACAGACAATAAGTAGAAAAATTCATTTTCTTTGCTGCATCATTGCTTTGTGCTTCACAATTTGAAGGGATTAGTAAAGACTGTATGGGTGGTGACAGACAGCCTTTAAGTTAAGATTAGAATTAGGTCCAAGCCATACATGACCTTCACAGAAACTACCTCTTTCTTCAAAGAATTGATTTCCAGAAATCTAGGATAAAAGTTTATAAAATAGAAAGCTAGGATAAAAGCTTATATTATAAAATAGATAACGAAAGGGTAATCATCAGAGACACTTGGAAATTTTCTAATAAAGCAAAATTTTTGGTGTCCTGGGGAGTCATGTGGTCTAATGAAACAGGGTCACCTGCAGCCTCTGTCTGGGCATGTCACATGAGAGACCTGCCCTCAACGTGTCAGCTATTGCTGAGGAAAAATGAGGCTCTCCTACTAGCAATGATAAAATGAGAAGTAATATTGACGTAGAACAAATGCAAGGAAATAAGCAAATATTAAATGATTAAAAAAAAAAAATTGGAACTTTTTGTTCCGATTAAAGCCCAGTGAATAATACAATTAAAGAGAAAATAAAGTTTCCTTTGAAAACATGACTGAATTTTTGTGGATTAAAATACATTAATGAGGGATGGTGAATTCCAGAACAGAAGAATTCAAAGAATGAATTCTCTTCATCTAAGCCTCGTTGGCATGTGGGGACAAAATTACAGACTTCAAATTTCTTCTTGAAGGCTGTGAAGAATTGGAGAATGATCTTGAAACATGAGAATACTATTAATTGTGCAAGTCCTTTATGGCAAGGGGATCTGTCTGATAAGCAAGGACTGTCTAAATGTGCAGAGTTGAGAAAGTACAGAGGCAAGGAAAAAGTGAGAGTGATGAAGGAGGTGGTAGCCCAGTTTGCTTCTCATCCTCAAAAGGCAGAGGTCTTCCTTTGCGGTCATTGTGCACAATGTTGATGAGACCTTTCATACTGAAATTCATTTGCAATAAAGTCTTGCTTTTACCAGTGGCCACCATGTTTACAGAGAACACAGAGTATGGGCACTTCTATTGGAGTATAAGAAAACGAGTTAATATCTCCTTCCCTGATCTCTACTAAAGCTAAATTGTCATTCTATTCAATTCAATTCAATTCAATTAGATTCAATTCAATTCAAGGTCAGGTTTTGGTCTTAAATTAAAGACCATACCAGACGTCATCTTGCTAAGTCAGACCTCTCTGGGCATATATGAAGGCACCAATAAAGTCTCAATACTTCTTTCATGGAAGTATGTGAAGAAAGCTAAGTGAAAATCTCACTTGAACACTAAGAAGCCTTAGATATAGCAGAAAAAAATTAGACTGGCAGTTATTTTCTGATTAACACTTACAAGAAGATACCCTTTTTTCCTTGGATTCTAGAAAGTACCCAAGCTATCTGACCTGATGTAGTTTTTGATCAGGTTTAGAATTTCTTGCAGTCTGTGAAAAGGGGAAGAGAAGTCAGCATTACCGAGTCTGTGTGTAGATTTAGTGGCTAAGTGCCAACATAGAAATTGTACTAATTCGGTGCTAGAACATTAAGGACTAAGGAAGAAAAAATGCAAATATAGCTTGGTCAGGGGAGACCACGGACATGATTTATATTTATTTTAATATGCCTTCTCAATACTGTGATGGTCCTTTTGGTAGCACCCACTCTCATTCAGAAGCCTGTATATTCAACCCCCTTAGCAGAAGCTGGGCTCAAACCCAGTACTGACTGTACAAGCCATTACTGAATAATTTCTGGCTGGTTGGTAGCCATATCAACCTTTAGCTGAGATACTGGAATCCTCCTGCCAATATTCCTGCCTCTTCCTTAATTGGCACTGTATAAAATGTGTTTCCAAGGGAATGTACAACAGCAGCCATGGTCGCCTGCAATATTAACACAGCAAAAGGAGCATGTAATTTATTCCCCTGAAAAATGAATGCATGATAAAAGCCAGCATAATAAATCTCTTTCTGCAAGGATTATGATGACTTCAAGTAGACAGACCATGGTCTATTTGAACAGAGCTTTCTTCATCCAATAAACAACTTTGGTTTTGTATGAAAGTCTTAGTCGTGCATTTAGATGGCATCATCATCCACCTTTTATTAACACTCAAGTTTATCTTTTTTGTTGAGGCAAATTAATCCTGTTATTAAAATTAATTCTAAATAGTAATCTGTTAGTGTAGCACCAAGATATATTTCACCGCACTATATGACAGAGTGAGCTAGATTGCTGATGTCACCATTTCCATCCAACACAATGTCAATAACCTTCTGAAACTACTGAAACGAGTTTAACTTTTAAAAATAAGTATAATGACATGAAAGAAAAGACAAATCACTTAAATGCATCATACTTGAAAGGGCTATGTTAGAATGATGCAGTGGCAGAACACTAATAATGTAGGGAAGTAGGTTAGTGAATTTTTGTGTATGTTAAGGATTACTATTTAGGATGAAACCCTTCCTCTTACCAAGCATCAATGCTTACTGTGCTGTGCAGTCACTTAGAAGGGCCCCGACAGGATGGAGAGATGGGCAGAGAATAACTCTCTGAAATGCAACCAAGGCAAAAACAGGGCCCCGCACTGGGGAGGAATAACCCCAGGCACCAGCACAGGCTGGGGGCTGATCTGCTGGAAAGCAGCTCTGCAGAGAAGGACCTGGGGCTCCTGGTGGACAACAAGCTGTCCATGAGCCAGCAGAGCGCCCTGGTGGCCAAGAAGGTCAATGGTGTCCTGGGGTGCATCAGGAAGAGCGCTGACAGCAGGACAAGGGGGGTGATCCTGTCCTTCTACTCAGCTCAGGTGAGGCACAACTGGAGTGCTGTGTCCAGTTCTGGGCTCCTCAGGACAAGAGAGAGATGGAACTCCTGGAGAGAGCCCAGTGGAGAATGACAAAGATGGTTAGGGGACTGGAGAGTCTCTCTTAGGAGGAAGGGCTGAGGGAGCTGTTTAGCTTTGAGGAGAGTCAACCGAGAGACCAGGGAGTTCATCAACGTCTGTCAGTATCTGGAGGAAAGGTGTTGAGGATGGATCCAGGTTCTGCACAGTGGTGTTGAGTAATAGGACAAGAGGCAATGAACAGAAACTGATGCACAGGAAGTTCCACCTGAATGTGAGGAAGACTTAATGTGCATGTGACCACGCACTGGGACAGATTGCCCAGACAGGTTGGGAAATCTCCTTCACTGGAGATATTTAGGAGCTGTCTGGATGTAATCCTGTGCACTAGGATGAACCTGGTGGAGAAGGGAGGTTGGACCACCTGACTCCCCTGTTGTCCATTCCAACCTGACCCATTCCGCAATCACAGGAAAAACCAGTATTTTACTGACAAAACAGCTTTTTAAAAAAAAAATTATTCTTTACATTCTGAAGCAAGTTAACAGGTTCATCTTTGAAAAATACTTTTATTATGGATCTAGCTGTTTTTACTTTGAAAATAAGAAATGCTCTTTCCTCTTCCTCTGCCTAAAAAAAGCCCAGCAATGCAGACTTTGATTATATGCAGAAGTTAACTTTGAAACATATCTTGTGTATTTATCTTTTGGTATAGCAGGTGTAAACAGAAGAAGCATCACATGAATATTTACCTCCCAGGAGGCCACTAGCAAATGCTTCAAAGGTCTCCCTGGAGGGGGAAAAATAGTGGTTTACAGCAGAAATCACAAATTTGCAAATCTTCTAGGCAAATTATAAAGTTCAGTGATTCAGCTCCACTGGAAAATTCATTGTTCTTACCAAGATGTGTCACCATTATAAAATGTCAATTTTTTGCCTCTGATGATTTAAGAATGGTGTGTTCACTGTATTTCTGAAAAGCCACAGAAAGAAAAGAAGGACATTATATTTCATGTGTTTTACACCCTTTTCTCTCAACATCCATAGGATTTTTTTAATAACTCTGATCAGCTATGATAAATTTATTTCATTTACAATGGAAAATAGTGACGAGATTTAGTCAAAAGTACATACAAATTGTAGCATATCGGTTAGGCTCCTGGCTGTTCCCTGCTCACAACTAAGCAGATACCAATGTACTTTATTTAGTAGACCAGAATTATTTCCTTAACTAGAAAGGCTTACTTTTTGCTATTTGAACAGAGTGCCTTCGTTTACCATGTGTTCCACTGAATGAAACCCTAAGCAGCTATACTACAGCTGGCTTCATCTCCTCCTGTACTGTGATCTGTGGCACTGAAAACCTCCCATTGCCTTCATTGCTGCAAGAATTCCCTGACATATAGGACTTGACCCCAATGCCTCTGGTTTCAGCACAAGGATGTTGTCTCTTGAAGCCATGAGGCA
Organism: Picathartes gymnocephalus; assembly: GCA_013390045.1. Taxonomy (NCBI): domain Eukaryota; kingdom Metazoa; phylum Chordata; class Aves; order Passeriformes; family Picathartidae; genus Picathartes; species Picathartes gymnocephalus. Next base: position 21,814 of record WEKY01059768.1, on the reverse strand, counting down.
ACTGGATTACTCCTCTATTGATCAGTTGTTGAGTTAGCAATCAATGGGTAATTGACTGTTAACCTCCAAGAGATGACTCAAGCACTCAAGTCAGGCACAGTTAAATAGCTTGCTGAACAAGTGCCTGCATACTGTCTGTGGCTTCTGTACACAAATTTGTCAGGTTTACATTATTCAAGACCACGTAAAAAAATCTTCTGTAAATGAGCCACACACAAAAGAGTAAACCTGTTAAAGAGACTGATTTACTGTGCACTAACATTCTACATTTAAGAGACCCTTCTCTCTGTTATTACTGAAACAATCAAAGGTGCCTTGAAAGATTGCTAGAAATGATCAAGGATTGTTTATGTTAGATTGATAACTGCAGTAGCAAGCGTGAGAAGGAGAGCAAGCAATTGAAGTGGATGGGATCATTGTGTACCTGCCTGACATCACTGGCTCAACATTTGTATTTTAGACTGTCTCAGACTCTCTCTGGCCTAATAACAGCATGTAGTGAAAAAAAGTGTTCGTTCTGTAGGTAATTGTTATGTGGTGGAATATAAAAAAGACCAATTCTGCAGTATATTTACCACAGTGCATATTTATGTGTTGGGTTTAATTAAAAGTCAGGAACACTAGAGCTATTTTTTTAACTAGATGCCTATTATCTAGTGTCAAGTGCTTGGTTTTAATCACACATTTCATACCATCGTGACCTAGATCACTGCCTGTGACGTACAAGATAGTGTGTTGTCTTTACTGGGAGGATGTAGCCAAGCTTGATGGATGTTTTCTCATTCCTAACCTCATTACTACTGGCTTCCCATCCATCTAATAAAATGTTATGATGGAGAGTGGGAAGGTGCTATAAATCATAATATTCCAGCCGCTCCAAGCAGATTCATTAGAAATGCTGACTATATATCTCACACATAGAAACTCAACACACAAAGCAGGTTGGTGTTTTTGCCTGTGCTGGAGAAATCCCCTTACTCCCTGCAGTCAAGTTAGGATTTGTTTTTAATGGCAAAGATGACATTTAATGAAGTTCTGGGTGGCAGACTGCTTTGACCTGAGTAACTCAATAAATACTACAGCTGTTATTAGTTTTAAAATGTGCTGTAACCTGTTAGCTCACTTGCATTGTTACTCCACCACTGAGAGTACATAATTGCTAACTAATGAACTTTGAATTTGTTTTGTTGGGGTTTTTGAGTGAGATAAGGAAAAAAGGCATTCTACTTTATTGCTGCTTTTCCAGTGTTTTCTTTAAGGAGGGGTATCCTCATTTCATCTAGGCTAGGGTGCTGAAGCGAGTGGATAGGAGAAAGTGGCAGAATCTGTCCTTTTTGTCTGTCTTTCCTTTCAGCTTTTGAAGGAAAATATAGCTGTGAAAATAAAAATTTCCCAGACTTGTGCCTGGACAAGGAGAACTGAACTGGATGCATCCTCTGAAATCCAGGCTATGAATTCAATTTTAGGACCATACCATACTTCATGTAGGTTTTGCTTTTTAGTGGAATCTATACACTTGTAGAGGTAATGTTAGCTGCGATTTTTGCAAAAGGAGAGTGTTCACAAAAGGAAGGAAAAAACAGTAGAAGAAAGGAAACAAGGAATTTTAACACAATTGAGCCCTTAAAAAATACAGCATGAGTGTGATTCTTGCTGTTCCAGGTGTTTGCATTTCCATAATTCTCCTCTGGCAGATGCTCAGAGTTTCTTACACTACCCTGTGCAGTTTTCTTTTGTGACAATTGTCACACGGCCCTTATGAGTCTGCCGTTCAAAAGATTTTGCTAGGAGCTCACCCAGAGTTGTAGCCTGGTGTGTCTTGTTACTGCAGATCTCACAGAAACTTCCTCCGTTGGAATATGTTTGTTGGCAGAGCCATAGCATCTGACAGTCTTCCTTTGAAATGCAGTCCAAGTAATAATACCAAACATCAGTGAGCTTTCTGTTGGAATTGAAATAACTTGTATATTGGCCCTTAGACTTACTTTCTGTGCTTGTGTGTGATATGGGATGTCATACAGGCACATGGACAGAAGCAGAGTGATGGAAGGCAGTTATGCATACAACCTTTAGAAATTCATTAGGGGACACCAGTGGACACTCCTGTCTGTGCTCAAAGGCTGTTTCAGCCCATTTTGGGGAAAGGAGGTAGTGTAGAAGTCGGTAGTATTCTTTATTAAATCCTTGAGGAGAAAGTGCAATTGTGTCCGTATGCTATCTACAAGCATGATTTTCATTATAACTCACCGTAATCTCTAGTACTTAGTGTCAAACTGCTTCAGGGAAAATGATTGATAGCTGACATTAGTAATCCATAGCTTTATGAACGTACAAATTAAAAGTAATCAGAGAGAGATGGTAATTGTACATCAGTTAATATAATCCATTTATTTTGAAACACGCATTCATGTGGCATTCATTTTTATTGCAAAGCAAGTCTCAGGTTTGTGGTGATATTCTTAAGGAGATGATGGTAAGTCATATAAGGAATACACTCAAGCAGCATAGAGGCCACTTTCCAGTTCCTGAAGCATTCTGAAAGATTAATCTAGGAAACAGTAGTCTCTTCCTGAATAACAGTGAACAATTTAAAGTGTTTGCTGAATCTGCTTCCCATTGGATAGACTTGAGGGCCTCTGTAGCCTTTAGACAGCTCATCTGACACTGCACAGGAGTGAAGATACGAAAGAGCTACTGCTTCTCGTGTCCCCCTCTGGCCCTGTAAATCTAAATCCAAATCAGATTCTGATTGGATATGTCTGGAATTGTCACATTTGTGTTTGGCTTTTGGCTTTGTGGGTTTGTGTTTAGTTATTTATTTAAATACACTAATGAAATGTAAGGTTTATACACCAATATACAAAACTCTTGTCAAATCTGGAAAATTAATATCATGGCAGAGGGGCCTGCTAGTATCAAATGTCAGGTGTAAGTTCGACAAGGTAAGATATGATGACTGAAGTTGACTTGTTTAGCAATTATTCTAAATGGCTTTAGAATTAACCAAAAACCACCAGATTTTTTTGCTTGAGTTTTGCTTTCATAGGATTTTTTATAGCTGTTGCATTCACCTATCACTATTAGTGGTGTGAACAAAAGGATGACTAATATAAGTTATAAAAATTTTTCTATAAAGTTAATGATTTTTTAAAAACCTATAGAATGAATCCAGAAAGACAAACATGCAGGATACAAGTTATTTAATATTATCTCTTGCAAGCCATGCTTTCACTGTTTCCTTTTGGTTTGTTCCTTTGAAGAAACCTCTGGTTAGGAAACACTTTCTGCCCTTCAGAAAAGCTGAGTTCTGGAGAATTATTGTATGATTTAAGGAAAAATATTTGATGCCAGAACCATATCTGCTTTCTGATTCTATTCATTAAGTGCTATCATGGCTAGAGAAAATGAGCAGGGAGACACCCTACAGTGTGCTACTGTATGCCCTAAAATATGAAAAAAGCTGTGACTGAAAAGAATTAAATAGAATTTGACCGTATATGAAGTATTTCCTTTTGTGAATCCTGGTCTATTGTATTCAGTTTTTGCTGATTATGGAACAAAAGGAAACCCCTCCATGTTTATATATTCCCAATCTTCATAAAATAATACATATCTAAAATTTGTATTTATCTCAGGATGTCACTGGAAACTGAAGGCCATCATACTTTGTTTATTATGTGTCTCTGTCTATAGATGGGTCTTATAAAGCTTTCCTGATTTTCATATCCAATAACAATATAGAGGCAGCAGAGCCCAAAGCATTAATATCTCATCCAGTGAAAAGAGAAGCTTTTAGAAACATGGGCAATGATTACATCTATTAGGGGAATGTAAGTTCAGAGTGTCCCATGTTTCAATTATTAAATATTAATTCCATCTTTTATTCTAATATGATAACTGCCTTTATCATTATTACTTTACATTCAAGATATCTTTACAGATAATAGAATACAGGTAGCTAGAGAAGGTATTATTGTGGACTCTTCCAGTACAAAATACCATCACGAAAAAAACCCTAGAGTCTTAAAATTAGGTTTGGGTGATGAGTAGTTGCTGTGATTTAAAATAAAGAAAAGCAAAAAAGCCACAACCAACATCTGCAAATGTAACCTGTTATTTAATCAAACAACAAAGAAATAGGGGAAAGGCCAAGTAAACACAAAAGAATATTAAAGATTTACTCTCTGAAAATGATTTAGGGATTCAGTCTATGTGATTGTCTTGGTTAAATGTTCATGTCTTGTCTTCAAAACTCATATATAAGAGCTACCAATTATTATAAAACTATGTAATTAACTTTTGTACACAATTGTTTGTGTACTAACTTTAGCGTTGTGTCAAGTTTATTTATAGTAAGGCAAACCTAGGGCATGGTACCAGGTTTCTTTCCCCGATTTTGCCTGTCACATCAGAAGAACAGAGCTCCCCTACCATGTAACACAGCTGTACCTGCTCTGTCCCCCACCGAACTGTATCTGTCTCTCTGTTCACTGACCTTGGGTTTTAGTAACACAGAATATGGTAACAAACAATTGTACTGAACTCGAAGTAAATATGGACAATTTGAGATTCAACTGTTTTCTGAGTTAGGGATTATTTGGGTATTATTTAGTCAATGGTAGCAGAGATAGAGAAGATATTTCATTTTCTTAAACCAAAGAAAAGTCATGGTTTGGTTTCTGTAGTAGAGGTAGAAGTTATTAGAACAGAAACACTCCTTCAGTTTGGAGGAATCCAGGAAAGACATAATATACTTCCTTTCCTAAGAAGTTATTTTATTTTTCTCCCATCTTCCATTTCCTTTTCTACACTTGTTTTTTGTTTCCTATACTCACAATCCAGTGGAGTTACTCATCTTCATCTCACTCTATCCAACCATGCTTCCAGTTCACCTGAGAGGTGGATTGAGCTGAATGTCCCACTGGGCTGATGATTTTGGTTTTCCCCATCAGTGATGAATAAATAAGTGCCTCCTCTTTTTCCCCATCCTGTCCTTTCTTCATAGTAATGTGCACCAACACAGTTGCAAGTTAGGAGCAAACCTGACCCACTTTCTTGGTCACAGGTTATGTTTAAGCTCTCTATATACACACTGATACATACCTCACTAGTGGTATGGAGGTACAGTTGGTATGGCACTAAATTGAGTTTGGATTTTAATTATTTCACATTTATGAAAATTAATTCCTGAAAACTTATAAGACACACAATGTATTAATATTTTTTTTAATTCCACTTTTATTTCCGTCTTCATGAGTTTTACAGAGCAGTCACTGTATCTTCATATTATTGCCATGATAATAAGAAGTAGCAATTTAAGTGTGTTTGGCCTTGCCTTATTTCTAAATATTTGTGTCTTCAGATAAATTGTTGAGCCTCCTCTACAGGTGTTTGAATCTAGAAACAGAAGCATAATCTGAACTACCTACTTTCAGTCTTCCCTTTCCCTTCACAGTAACCTACACAGCTGCTCTGTAGCTACACAATGTATAATCAAAAGAGTACAGGTGCTCAGTCTAATCGAATAGAAAGCTTGCATCTAGTCTCTTGCTATTTTAATTTGGGGGTGATTCTCAGTGGGTGTCATTGAAGAGATCTTTTTCTTATTACGGACATTTCTTCGTGCAGTATTGGATGAATTTCTTTTATTTATTATTTACAGTCTTCAATCTGGCACTAGTATTTCTGTCTGCCAGTGTCGATTACATTGCTCTTGACTGGTGCAGATCAGCAGCCTGTGATATCTCTGAAAAGCCAGAGTGTATCACGTGTCAGCAGGAGACATATTAGTGTTTGAGTTGAGGAGTGCAAGTGATGTAACAAGATTAGATGGCACTGATATAAAGGACTTAATATAAGCCCATGAATAAAGAAGAAATTACTAGGTGACAACTGTCAGTTATTTACTGTCCCTGTCCAATGTAATAGTAATAGGAGCCTGCACTTTTCCTTTGTGTGTCTCTCTCTTTTACTAGCTTGGCATTCAATTTCTCAGTTTTACCGAACTAAGAACCTTTCCAAGGCATATTGACCTGAGCTATTACTAAGTGATGAGCAAAAAAAACCAAACAAGCCATGCTGAACTTTATTCACTGACATGCTAGAGGACATCATTTACCAGAAAGGAATAATTAGTTTCAAAGCCATTTCACTTTATCTTAGTTGTTGACACATCACATCTACTTTAGATGCTTCTTCTTTTCTTATACTAAACAACACAGTGAGAAAGAGCTCTGACATGGAAAGCAAACTAAACTCTATGTTTGGGGGTTTTTTACTTACTCCTGACAACAATAATTCCATATTTTAAAATAACTGATAGAATTAAAAAATATGTAACGTGTCCCAAACTGCAGTTTCCTGAAGGTATCTGCCACAAACTCATCTCTTCCACAAATAATATGCAAAGGAAAAACCTTGGTTTTCATATATTCATTCCAAATAATGGATTATGATTTTGGAGGCTTTTAAAATTTTTACAACACTTCCACCAGCAGATTGAATCTCACCAAATAGACATGAAATTCAAAAACACAGCTGTAAACTTTTAAGTTTAAATGTATCAGCCTAGGTACTGTTTTTAATAACAACTTTTATGCATCAGGATTTACCGTGTGTACTTCATAATCAACTTTAAATGACTTCCAGACTTTCAAGAAAGCCAGCATTTAAGTGTATACCTCCTGTTGGGAATGATAATTTCATGCACTAGGTGACACTAATATCTGTGGCATGAAGGGAGTATAGCAGCCCTCTGCTTCTGCATGACTGACAATCATCTGGTAAACTTGTTAGTCCTTTTTTGTCAATAAATATTTGTATATTCATCTTAGTGGGATTAATTCTAAGCCTATACAAACTCTTGGTTAGCAGGTATAGTAAGTCTTTGATTTCATACTCACTAATATATGTTTTTGTCCTTTCTCATAGATTAAGCTATTACTTTTTTAGGATTGAGACATTTTGCAGCTCTAAGAAATTATTTAGTACTTGAATTCTAAATGATATAAAGAGATACAGAGGATACTCAAAGGACTTCAGCTGGACATACCTTGTATAATGATCTTGCCTGATTTTATGTCAGACGAAAGTATATTTCATTTTATTTGTGAGGAACAGATAAAGAGAAAAACAAGATCTTCTGGCACCTATCAATAAAGCAGAAAAAAAAGTACATAACAACAGCAGCAGTCTGCTGGGATAACAGATTGGTGCCCACTAGTAAGGGGGCAAGGCTCATAATTCACAAGCAATGAAGCCACAAGTGAATTATAAAGGTCTCGTCCTCCTTCAATGGAGATAAATGAGTCCGTCTTGTACAACCAACCATATGATCTGTTAGAATATGGGGGGTTTTTTTCCATAATCCTTTCTCTCATAATTTTTTTTTTTTTGGTGGTTAACACAATAAGTAGAGAATAAAAGACATTCTGTTCTTTTCTCCATACTCTTGCTGAGGATCCTCTATTCTGCTGCTAATGTTTAAGGTGTTGACTGTTTTTATTTCTTATTTTCATCTAAAGCTTCATTAAACTTATCATGTTGAGTAACAGGCATATGGGACAGAATTGTTTTTGGTTGGTTTTTTTTCCTTAACTAATGTATAAATTCACTCTTTTGGCTTTTCTCTACTGTTATTACTTACTATCACTTCCTTTGCATCCTCCCACCTCTAACTCTGCAAGTACAATTTCTTCTCTAGGGGTCACATATATTTTCCCATCCTTGCAGGAGACAGAAAGTTAAAAGCCTGCTTTTAAAGCAGCAATCTGTTGCTGTCCACTGGTGTTTGTCATGCAAGTCTGGAGAGCTGTTAGTTAGATCTTAATTATACCAGCGACTGAAGACCTGTTGAGGCAAATAAATAGAAATGTGATCAGTCTTTTAAAAGTCATGATAACTATGGGGTTCTACATATGGCAACCTCTTAATAAGGTGTTTTGTAAGACAGTCCAGCATTTCAATAAGATGAAACCAAACATCACGCCCAAACTTTCATAGTAATTTTATTTGGTGCAATTTGAATAATTTGTTATTCAAGATTAGTCATTTGTACAACTAACAAATAGATCACATAAACTAAGACATTAGAGTTAAATGGTGGGAGTGTGATCTCAGAGAAAGTGAAAACAACATGCTGATTCTAAGTAGTAATTAAGATTACAGGCAATGTAAGCAGAGATGGCAGCAGCTGAGATTCCACACTGATTTTTTGTTGTATGATCTTCTTTCAATTGCTTGTCAATTTGATAGTTTTGCCAGGTCAAACTAAAATGTTTGGTTCTACAAGTCTTCCTAAAGTAAGATTTAAACAAAAAAAGAAAATTTTTTGACACTCCTTCACCTAACATATTCCAGTTATTTCTGAGAATCAGACAAAGTTAAATTGAAGTACATCATTGCAATATTTTCATCAACCACTTTGGTAAGAACACTCTGTCTGTACTCACAGTAGTCTATACATGTAGCACATGAATATTTGTGTTTTGTTTGAGGTATGTCCTTTAGCTGTTCTTATGGAAAGTTGACTATATTAAGATAAAAGACACATAGCTTCATGTGCTTTATAGAGTTATGTTAATATTTGGGTGAGGAGGGTGTAAGAAACAAAACCAAATGAGCAAAACTAGACTAGGGTAGAAATGGACAAGGCAGGACATGGAATTATATGAGATGGCAAAGAGGCATGAAGAGCTGGCAAGAAGGAGGTTTAAGAACTGTTGAGAACATTGAGAACTGTTTCAGTAAGTTAAAGCATTTGTTTTATGAAGCCTAATGTCAAACTGAGGGTTTCCATCTCTGTTTTAAGGCTTTACTAAAACCAAGAGAAGAGTTCTTTCTTGAAAAGAAATTTCTTGATCCATTTATTCTCTATCATATTGTGACCATGGATAATATCACTGGCTAGAAACTGGTTGTCTGTGTCACTAGGTTTTTAAGAACAAAAAATTAAATTACACCATGTCCAATAGTTTGAATTAATTATTCAATTTCCATTGTAGGCTCAATTTTCACTTCAAAAGATTTTTTTCCCATAAAGGAATATTTACATATTCTCATTATTATAAGACCTTTTCAGAAATGAGTTAATAGAAATCATCACGAAGCTGTATGTCATCTTAAAATTCATCTTTACATACCAAATGGCCTAGCTTCCTGCGAGTGCCAATATATGCTGTTGCCCTGCTTGTTTGTTTATCTCAAGGCAGAGAAGTTATTTATATTACATTATGTTGATCTAATGCTTTCCCTACCTTTCCTTTTAAAAGCTGAAATAAACACTGATCTTTGTAAAAAATACGTATTTAAAAATCAGAATTACTGCCCAGACTGAGTGCAAATATTTATTGAATTACATACCATTTAAATATCCTTCCCATTGTACTTGGGACGATTTCTGAAACCTCAAAAGCAACAAAAATCTTACGTTGTAGGAGCATCTCCCAAGCGAACTCCCTTGGGCTTTTTCTTGTAGCTTTCAGAGAAAATTTAGAACAGAATACAATGAAATTGACATTAAAAAAGTATTGGTATTTTACCTGAAAACACATTGTTTTTTTCTGCCAGTAACTGAAGTTAACAGAATCTGTCTTTTATATACATGGGAGTCAGGCTCTGGCCATTCAATAGGTACTTAAATTTAATCTCTTCCCAGAGATTCAGTATAAAAGTTGGGAAATTCTGAATAAAGTCCCTGATTCTTGGGAGTGGGGCTGTGAAAAAGCATTTTATATGTGAGATGTTCTCAATGTCGCAGGAAAACTTTCTAGAGTTTTTATACCCTTACAAAGGTGCTGTGGGCCAATAAAAATGACATCAACAAGCAGCAGATGTTACACTGGCCTTGTTCCAGTGTGAGAAGCTCAGAAGAAGCATGCTGGTACAGGGTCTGATATTTTGGCAGAATCTCAGGGTGGGTAAGGCTGGAAGTAACAACAGGGCAGCATCTGGTCCAGCCTCCCTGCTCTAGCACGGTCATCCTAGAGCTCATTGCATAGAATTGTGCCCAGACAGCTCCTAAATACCCCCAGTGAGGGAGATTCATAACCTCTCCAGGCAAACTTTTCCAGTGCACAGTCACCCACACAGTAATGAAATTCTTCCTCGTGTTCAGGTGGAAATTCCTGTGCATCAGTTTCTCTCTGTTGCCTCTTGTCCTACTCCTTACCACCAGCTGGATCCATTCTCTTGGCACCCTCCCTTCAGATACTCAGGCATTGATGAGGTTCCCTGTTCTTCAGACTAAACAGGTCAGGCTCCCACAGTCCCTCCTCATAGGAGAGCTGCTCCAGTCCCCTCATCATCTTCGTAGCCCTCCGCTGAACCCACTCCAGCACCTCTGTGTCTCTCTTGTCCTGAGGAGCCCAGAACTGGACACAGCATTCCAGTTGTGCCTCACCTGGGCTGAGTAGAGGAGCAGGATCACCCCCCTTGTTCTGCTGTCAGTGCTCTTCCCAATGCACCCCAGGACACCATCGACCTTCTTGGCCCCCAGGGCACTCTGCTGGCTCATGGACAGCTTGTTGTCCACCAGGAGCCCCAGGTCCTTCTCTGCAGAGCTGCTTTCCAGCAGATCAGCCCCCAGCCTGTGCTGCTGCCTGGGTTACTTCTGCCCAGGTGCAGGGCCCTGCATTTGCCTTTGCTGCTGGCATCTTCTAAATGTTATGTCAGCGTACTGAAAAGAGAAGGCCATCACAGCCCATTGCAAGACTTTTTGTTGCTTGCTTTTCTCCCTTACATTAGCAACAGAATTGTTACTGGAATGTCTATTCCCATGAAAATACCACTACTATACAATCCTAGAGGAATAGTTATAGATGTGGAAATGACCCTCACTGAACATCAATAGTAACCCTTACTCCGGAAGATAGAGAAAATGGCCAATGACAATCTTTTTCTATTAAATGGGCAATTTAAGAAACAATAATCCAGTCACAAAGAGGAATTAGTCAAGAAATGGCCTTATTCCTGCCTCTTATTCATCAGGACTTCACTGTGGAGAGACATCTTCTCTCCAAAAACTTCTTCATTCCATCTACAGTCACTTTCGTTTCAAGCAACCCATACAGAGTATCTTTCCATACCTGCAGCATTAAAATATCTGATGTTAGTTCTTTTTGATGGAAAACTTGAAGCCTTCAAGAAAAGTCCCATCATTCTATAATGATGTTGTTGGCATGAAAATATGCTGAATTCACTAGTTTTGAGCTGTACAGTTTGCCTCCTTAAATTCTTTGGCCAGCACTGGTCTTGGGTTATAAATTAAGTATAAAGGTAGATATAAGCCAGATCAAAGAGAGGAAAGAGACGATTAAAACAATGTGTATTTTCTCTGTCTAGCCACCTAACTCTTTCACTGTCTCCACCTTCAGGTGGAAAAATATTATTTTCTGACATTATTATTTTTCCTGAAATTTTCCTTGGGGATGAAAATTATGAGCTTAGAAAATATTTTAATACTGGACCATGGATACTTCTTTTGTTGCTGTGCTCTAACAAGGAGTTTTAATGATTCCTTCTTGAACATGCTGATTTTGTCATCTACTCTGAACTTTTTCTTATTTTGCATAAACAAATTTCAGTCACTGTAGTAGTTTTCCATTTTAAATAAGGAGATTTGAAATAGCTAGTATCAGTGTTAAGTTATTAGTGCTATAAAAAGACTTAGCTCGTAAAGAGCAAAGAAACATCAGGAAGGCTTTAGGAAGAGGAAAGACATAATGAATGATAAATCAGAGCTTTTAGATTACCAATAACATAGTACAAGAATGAAGTTGTGGATAAATAGAAATAAACGTGGTGATTATTTAAAATATCTTCAACTTTGTGGAACTGTTCCCTCAATTTGGCATTTAGGACAAAGGCCCAGAGAGTTTAGACACAGAAATTACGTAGAAATTATGCATTCAGAAAATTATACATCCAAGAATACAGCCTGGCAGAGGCAATTTAAACAGAAAAAAGCCAAAATAAACCCAAAAACACATGCATGCAAAAATAAACCCCAAAGCAATCAACGAAGAAACCAACCAACCAACCAAAACCTCATAAACCTGAGAAACATGTTTATAATATTTGGAAAAATGTGTAAATTCTAAATAAATATTAAACTTATCTCTTTTGATGTTAATATCTTCTATAAGCAACGCTGCTTTTTAAATGTCAGAATGAGATTTTTTAAGGAGGTAATTCTGGGGAAAAACGTGTTAAAACCACATTAAGATTGACTCTGAGATTGAAGACACATGAGAACTGACAGGAAAGTTAAGGTCATGAAACTTGTTTCGCTGAATGACACGGCAGAGTGTCTAATTCAATCTCCCTGTGCATAAGAGAGAAACTTAACCTGTAGAAGGTACCTAGAGAATACCAACCTACAAAATTCTTGCTCTTTGCTATTCATATGTATTTAGTCTAAAATGAAAATTGATATTCATTATATAATCTGTGGATTTTGCTACACACAGGAAATATTTTTCTAGTTTTATTAAAGTGCTTTTTATTTTCATTACTTACTTAAATCTCTAAGTAAGATGTTTATAACAAGTGGGAGTATACATGGAACTGTGAAGTGTGTATGACACTGTTTGATGTAAAGGAGAAATTGAATTGGATTAAGTATGTGGGAATAAAAGTTTTCAGTTCTGTGATTCTGCTGAAAACAATTTGAATAAGATGAGTAATCAATAATCTATTTTCTCATCTTGACATAGTCTAGACATATTTTACCCATAACATTGCCATTTTATCCAATCACTATGGATGCTCCAAGGGCTTTTGAGTTAAAAAGAACAGTGTAAATGCAAATGGCTAACTCCCTAAATAAGTGTCCTTGGCTCTTGAAAATCTATCAACATTAGTTTCTATCTATAAGCATCTGGATATCCGACAGTCAAAAATATTTGTAGCTCCTCTAAAACTGAGGAAACTGAGGAACTGTAGTTCCTCATCACTAAATTGAAAAGGAATGATATATTTGAAGGTTTGCAGTGTTCTAAGAACCTGGTGCTTCCAAACTACTTTTATTGTGTCTTACCACCTTAATGGGACCAGTACTGTAGGGCAAATCAGTGCCACAGGAAATCCAGGAGCCAGTGAAGTCACTTCCAGGGACAGCAGTGGGGAAAGAATGAAGACCTTTATATTTAGTAGATTGAGTGGCTGTCAAGTTATACTGCTCTACTGATTGCTTTGGATAAAAAATTAGTAGTTCTATTAGAAATTAATTAATTCAAAGTTTAAGAAATTTTGGGCTAAGTATTTACACATAGCAAAAATGATCCAGGTGTTCAAGAGCAATTGCCATAACATAAACACTTCAAAAATAAATAAATGCAAGGCATTCTTAACAAGGATACTGAATCTTTATTACATTTATCAAGGACTAAAGGTAATTTCCTATCTGTGTTCTTATGAAAAGATATGTTCTTGCCACAGACTGTATTCAACTACTTGATTTTAATCTCCCAAAGAAATATTTTTCAGAAAGAAAAGGTTTTTTGGATGTCTGATGTGACTTAAGCCTTTGTCTCATAAGCTGACTACCTCCCAGCATACAGCGTTAGAAATATCCCCATACAAGGGCCCCAACTCTGCATTTTTTCCAGGAATGCAGGCTTAAAAATACCTTTAATGGTAACAGCTTAGTTGTAACCACATACAGAGAAACAGAGTCCTACAGATTTTTGGGCACACCTTATTTGTACTACATTTTCAGTAGGTGTATAAACAAGAGAACAGTTTTTACCAACTTCTATTCAGAAATTACAAACCTTCTTTCTGATATTCTGTTCAATTGTAGCTGACAGTGTAAGGAATGACTACAAGGAATAGCCTTGACAAGCATTAGTGCTCGACAAGCATTAATCTTTCACACTGTCATTTTATAAATCAGAAAATCTACACAACATTAATGCAGCTTAGTAATATTGTTTTCCTTTTTAATTTTGGGATAGTACTTTTATGTGGATACTGTCAAAAGCCTGAGCAGAGACACTCAGGCATGTTTGCAGCAGAGAGAAAGTTTCTCATGGTTCTGTTAAGCTTGTTATGAGAATGTATCAGCAAAGAGTGTCAACATTCTTTGCACCTGGTGTTTTTCCAAATACATAGAGTTATTCTTAGTTAGCCAACGGCTTTAAAGGCTGTTAATCTTGATAACCAATTGTGTAATACTTGTGCGCACTGTGTTATATAAGGCATGTTATTTGTAATAAAGTTAGTTGGACTGGACCTGTGTGCTGTGGATTTATTTGTCGCAGCCTGTGCCAACCCCAGGACAACAGCCACGCTTTTACAATTTTTGTACTTGGAAATCTTGACCTACCACAGTAAAACTCTTGCTCTGACTCTGCCTCACTGACTGGGTTTCCTTAGAGACAAGACATTTCTCTTATGCTGCCAATTCCATAAATCTCGGTTTCTTTAGCTTCCGACGGAAGTGCAGTAAATTTTATTCACCTTTTAGCTGTAGTTTGCACTCAGTATAAGTCTGGTCATCACCACTGTGGGAAGATAAATATTTTTGAAGTGTAGCAAAAACAAAGCAAATCAACATTTGAAATATATAAACTCTCATGGTGTTTCCCCAAGTTAATATGATATACAAGTGATTTGACAAAATATTACATAAGGGTAGGTACTGTTTCAGTCATGAAATGCATCCCTTTGCCTTCTAACTCCCAGCATTACTTGAGGAATGTGTAGATAACTATTGGTTCTTTCACCTTTCCATTCAACCTTTTGGTTTGGTGAATAGATTACTCATTGATGTGCCTTTATATCTCTAGTGATTACATAACCACTTTAATAAATAAACACAATTAGGAAATTAAAAGTCTTCTGAATGCCAATGACTTGAGGAAATATCCAATCTGCTCCTGTCTTTTCTGGATAGATATTTTCATATGACAATCACAGTTATGCAACTATTAATGAAAGAGGAGTCAAACAGAAATAAAAAGTCCTGTGAAAGCTTGGTGAAGGGTTTCTATTTGTTTACCATCAAAAGTCTCCCAGTCTCTCTTCTGACTTTGCTTATGCTAGAGAAATTTTCAGTTTAATATTTATTTTGGCACAAATCCATATATAAGAAATTGGGGAACAGAAGTTCCAAATGTTGACCTCCAATAACATTTTCCTCTAATTTTCTTTGAAGGTTTGAGTCACTTGTTGCTTCATTCCAGCACTCACTTTCACTGATGTTAGTCACTTTATGCAGTTGTGGTCTTGTCAGTTGTCCAAACAAAACCGTTGAGACTCCGTTTCTAAATGTCAGTTAGCCACATAATACCCAGAACAAAATTCAAGACTATTAGTTGCAATGCTGCCCTTTCTGAAGAGTGTATAAAAAGACTCAAAACGGCTGCAGTGCTTAAAGCAAATTATCACGTAACTGATCTGTGCACATTGCTGCATGTCATGCTTTTGCTCAGACACCACAGTGACAGGTGCCCTGAAATGGAAACAGATTGATGTTGTTCAGGTTTGACAGAACACGCGTGTAATAAATCATCACTGCCTTGGCCAGCAGCACCAGTGAAGGGGTATTATTGCTAAGGTGAATGGTACAGGAGGACTTGGTGCACTAAAACATATGGGTTTTAAGATTTTCTTATGTTATGTGAAGTTTGCTACACTTACCATTTCCAAGTTTAGACATTGTATCAAGTTTAGACACTTCACAAAACCATTTTACCCTTTCCTGGAATTGCATGATATTTTGCTATGTAGGTATATTAGTCAGGTTATATTTTATAATTTATAGATGCAAAAAATATGTAACAATATACTTTTAAGTTCCAAACTAAGCATTATTTATCTAGCTCATTATTTGAATGAGCTTGAATTATACACCAGTGTTTGCCTACCTTTTGTGCATTTTCTTCAAGGACTCATTTTTCTATTTCTGGTTTGCATTTCTATCTAAGAAAACATATTTGTTGCAGAAATTATGCATTTGGCTTTGTCTTTGTCTTTTTTCTTTCCATCTCTCCTGCTTTCGGAATTCAAGATCATGTGAAAAGGGGATTTGGAAATATTCAAGAGTAAGACTATCTGCAAGGGTAAATATCAAAGATTTTCAAATAACTTTTTTTATTTTTCTGGGCAAAGACAGGGTGCTGTATACCTGCTCTGCCTTTGACTTTATCCTTATTTTCTCTTTTTCTAAATATTTGCACACTATTTACGTTGGTTTTTTTTTTTT
>WEKY01059762.1:0-22166 GCA_013390045.1 Picathartes gymnocephalus | reverse complement strand
GGGCCTTCCCAGTTCCCTGTTTCAGGGTGCAGCTGCAACGGCAGCACATAGATGTCGTTTGACATGTCGGGCAGTCTCTCCTGCCTGCGCTGTGGCCCACGTAGCAAGTGAATATGTATCAACAGAAACATGCACATATTTTAACTTCCCAAACTCTGTCACATGCGTAACATCCATTTGCCAAAGCTGCAGTGAATGCAGTCCCCCAGGGTTGACCCCTGAGGAGATGGCAGGCACTATCAATTGACATTGCAAGCAAGGTGAAGTTGCATCTCAAGTACTTTTGCTGATTGGTGAAAGAATGCATGAGACCTTTTAGCTTGCTCGAGGCAATCTGGTGGTGTTCCTGCCCAGGTGGGAGCCACCAGCATATCAGCCTGAGCATACCGTTTTACAAGCTCACCAGGTAGCTCACTGTGGCTCCTGATGCATGTCACATAATAGGGATGTGTTCTGCACTCCAGCAGCAGCCACAGTGTTTTAAGTTGCAAAAATAAATCCTGTTGTTGCACCTCTTTCAGCAATACTCTTTCCATGTGCTATGTCACTGTCATATAAGGAATCTGAGACAATGTTCATTGGTTCTTGCGCTGCTCTTTGAAAGCTTCAGTTACTGCTTGTAATTCAACCTTTTGAACGGACCCTTCCTTCTGTATTACATGACTCTTCCATTCCCCATTCTCCTTCCACACTACTGCTGCTCTTCCTGTTNACTGCTGCTCTTCCTGTTTTGCCACCACCATCTGTAAAGAGGGTGCGACCTTTCACTGGGCTTGTCTGCAAAAGTGGAGCATGCTCCAGTCCATGTTCCT
This sequence comes from Picathartes gymnocephalus, assembly GCA_013390045.1. Taxonomy (NCBI): domain Eukaryota; kingdom Metazoa; phylum Chordata; class Aves; order Passeriformes; family Picathartidae; genus Picathartes; species Picathartes gymnocephalus. Next base: position 21,354 of record WEKY01059762.1, on the reverse strand, counting down.
GGAAAAATTTAAAGATTTTCTGACTAGGATAATGATTATCAAAGTGCCCTGTAAAATCTGTGAAAGCAATTTGCATGGGTGTTGAACTGGCCAAAGCCTATTGCAAATAGTCGTGTAGGGGCACTAAAATTTTCTGGGGTTTTTTTCCTAATATCTCTACACATCGCTTTCTCCCCTTTTGAATTAATTGAGCAATGCTCTCAAGCCAAGTCTAGTCAGAATTGTCTTTTTGGGCTGTAGGGATAAAAATACCCATTCCATTTTTCTCAGGGGGTCAGCATAATTTGTCCATTGCATTAGCAATACGTGTGGGTGTTGGGTGTCATTAATGATCGTCACCCACGCATCCTGCTCAGCTTCCATACGATCCCCTTGTGTCTGGCCTGTCTTGTGAGCAATGTGCTGTATTGCTTTCTGAGCTTCATGTGTGAAGGTTTGAGGTGAATTGATGTCCCCTAGTCCCTTTAGCAACTGTGTCAATGGTGCCAATTCTGTGTTTGTGATTCCGCAAAGCATTCTCACCCAATTGATGTCCCCCACCAATTTCTGCACATCATTCAATGTTCGGATTTCCGTTCTCAGTGACGACTTTTGCGGAACAACGGCAGTTTTGGTTATTTCCCACCCCAAATATTTCCATGGGTAGCTGGTCTGAATTTTTTCTGGTGCAACTTGCAGCCCCCATGCTGATAGCACAGTGGTCAATTCCCTGATCATTCTGTTTGTCCAACTGTTCATCTGCTAGCAAAATGTCATCCATGTAATGATATATTAATAGCCACGGCCACTGTCACTGTAAAGGCTGCAATGCCCAATCAACATACATTTGGCACACAGTTGGTGAATTCTTCATCCCCTGTGGGAGCACCACCCAGTGATAGCACTATGCAGGCCTGCCTTTGTTCATGCTTGGCACTGAGAACACAAACTTCTCACAGTCCTGTTCATGCAAGGGTATTGTTAAAAAGCAATCTTTCAAATCAATGATCAACAAGTCCCAATTCTTTGGAATAACAGTCGATGATGGCAGTCCTGGTTGCAAAGTTCCCATATCCTCCATCACTGCATTGGCCTGTCTCAGGTCGTGCAAAAGCCTCCACTTCCCACTCTTTTTGGGAATGACAAACACAGAGGTATTCCATGGGCTTGTGGAAGGCTTAGTATGTCCCTTTTGTAGCTGCTTTTGAACTAAGTCCTGCAAAATTGTGACCTTTTCTACTGTGAGTGGCCATTGGTCCACACCGGAGTTTCTGTTTTCCACTTTAGTTTTAGGATTGGTTGCTCTTCAATGGCTGCCTCTAAAAAACCTGGCCTGTGCTGTGTAAACACACATTTAACTCTGCGAGCACGTCTCACCCAATGAGACATGGTGTGTGGTCCGATGCCACGTAGGGTCTTACTGTGCATTGTTCCCCATCTTTGCTTTCATATGTGAGCATGTGGGCACTTTTTTTGCTGGTGAAAATCCTCCCGCATCCGCGAGCCCATGAGTGGGGTCAGCTGTCTCCCAGTCTTTTGGCCATGAGGTGCTGTTAATAATGGTAACATCAGCACCTGTGTCAATCATCATCCTGATAATACACGATGTTGTGCCTTTAGCTTTTGGTTTTATGAATATGAAGCTCATCACTGGCTTCTGCTTCCCAATTTCAAGAGCAAAATAAATTTGTGGGCTCCCTGTAGAACCAAAACCCCCGTTGCCCCTTACTGTATCCGGTGCACAGGGTACAGCTGAAGTAAACAGTACCAACTGGGCAATTTTGGATCCTTCAGGAATGTTCACAGGTGGGGATGGAGTCCACACCATCACTTGTATTTGTCCTGTAAAATCTGCATCAATGACTCCATGAATGACAAACAATCCCTTTCTTGACCTGGAAGATCATCTTAAAAGAAAGGCACAGAGTCCATGGCTTAAAGGCCCAGTGACAGTCAAAGGTATACAGTGTACTTTAGTGTTCCCTAACGTGCATTCTGTTGCTGTTGCTACATCCACTCCAGTGCTTCCAGCAGTGCTGGCTGAGAGTTGTTCCAAACACCCTGGTTGCTGCCCCCTACTTGTGTCATTGCGATGGGTAACGCGCTCTGCTGGCCATTTCCCAAAGGAGTGCTGTCCTTCCTGAATTTTGAGCAGCATTCTGCTGCGTCGTGGCTGGCTTTCTGGCATCTATTGCATATAAGGCTTTGTCCTGCCTGTTGTCCTACTGTGGGACTTCCCTCCCCTGCGGAATTGCTGCCTTTCCGCACCTTGCCCTGTTTGCATTGCACCTTAAAGTGGCCAGGTTTCCTGCAATTAAAGCATTTCTTTCCTCCCTGTCCTGATTGGACCAGCGGCTTGATGGCAGCTGCAAAAGCTCCTGCCATCAAATCTGCCTGATGTTCTGGAGTGCCAACCCGGTTGCCTGCTTCTACCATCTGTACTATGGAGGCATCCTTTGGTAGGGCACACAGCACCTGTTTGCATGTGGGGTTTGCGTTTTCCACCATAAGGCATGTCAGAAGGTGTGATTTAGTTTCATCCCCCAGGCCGTCTGCCTCATCTAGGGCCTCTCGCAGTTTATCAACAAAAGTCATGTATGGTTCATTAGGTCCCTGTTTCACCTAAGTATAGGGTAGTTTAATTTTCCCTTCTTCTGGTAGTGTTTTCAAAGCCTCTAAGGCAAGTTTTGTGGACAGCTGCAGCGCTGCCGTGGGGAGCCACATTTGCTGTTGCACATCAGCAAAGTGCCCCTCCCCCATCATCTGCTCTTTTCCTATCAAGTGCAAGGGGTTTCCCACCAGCAAGGCTACATTGTTAAAAGCCTCCTGTTCGCATCCGTGTTCCCAGAAATCTAACCACAAGATTTGCTGCACTGGAGTAAGAATTATTGTAGCCAACTGCCTACAATCCCAGGGGGTTAGGTATTGTGCAGTAAAAAAATTTTCTATCAATGCCTGCATATACTGACTCTGCAAGCCATTTTGCATCACTGATTTTCTAACTTCTTTTATAACATCCCACGGAAACGGATCCCATTGGTTCGGCTGGTGCTCATACCTCAGAGTTACTGGATAAGCAGTAATAGGTACTGGCAGCTGCTCTCCGTCCTTGAGGGTTTGTCTATACAAGTCTCTCCTACTATTTGACCGCGGCCCGCTGCTGTTACTCTCTGGCAGCAGCAGGGTTTGTATCCTTTCTCTGAGATCCTAGCTCTCAGGGGGCTCTCAGGGGGGCCACTCTCTCCATCGTGACGTGGGGGGGCAAAGCCCCTAGTTACCGAAGTGCGGCGTGTGCCATAAGGGCGCTTGGCAGGAGCAGCACTGTCGCGAACAGCCGTGTTCCGTCTCCCCCCCACACCCTCCACTGCTTTCTTCCTCATCCTCGCTGCCGCTCGCCCGCTTGTTGACCCCGCCCACTCCACTTGCTACCTCCACCAGGGATGCCAACAGGGTAACAGGGGCGGGGGACCCAGATGAAGCACGAATGGGTTGAGTGATGACCTGGATGGCAGTGCAGGAGACATGGGTTCGGTGGGGGGGCGGGGTCAGATCAGGTTACAGCTGTGGTTCTTGCTGCCACAGACTTTTCTGCTTTCATGGCTTGCAAAGTGGTTAATACCAACCACCACACTGTGGGCAATCTTGTTGCAGCCTTGTCTCCCTGGCTCACTGCGTCCCACAATTTTTTGCCTATTCCTTCCCAAGTGTCTGGCTTAAACATGAGATTCAGATCCAACTCAAAGCCCTGATCTCTGGACCACGGTAGCAATCTCCACATAGTGGGCTCATCATATTTAATTCCTCTCTTAGAGAGTATATGCAGAAGTAGCTTCACTATAGCACTTTCTTCATGTGATAGTGACTGCCCCATCCTGCCCCCAGCTACTCACCTCACAGGGTGATTTTCTGTTGCTTTCCTTTTTCTTTAAGTTCCAGGTCATCCTCCCACCCCCAGCCTCAGTCCTGCTCAGCCAACTTCCAGCTGGGCTTTTCTCCTCTCTGTAGCCCGCGGTCCTGTTTCCTCAGGATCTCCACTTGCTGTATCACGTCGGGGTCACCATTGCTGCTTATTCCGACCATCTGGAGGAGAATAACTGGACTCCAACACAACTTTATGAAAGTTATAAAATGGAGACCTTTATTCCTTTGTTTGTTTCGCTTACATATCCCTCTAGTACTAAGCATGCAGTCAGTATGTAATCATGAGCTTTATCATTGTCTGTGTGCCCTTGTACATGAGGCAAGCAGCACCCTATTCTAACATTTCATTGGCTAAGCTTTTTCCATATCTTCGGTTTCATCCTCTGGGTTACTTCATCATCTTGGAATCTCTTGGAGCCAGAGGGCCCCTGGCACCGAGGCTTCATTGACTGCTAGGAATCTGGTTTGTTCATCTGAAATGATGTGCCCATTTTCCTTTAGGTACGTTGCCACAGGTTCCATTTATTATTTTGTGTGCCACAGAAGCAAAGGAATCTATTGTATTGGGTAACTGTTGTTTGAACTATCACTTTGAGAGCAATCACTATAAAATGCTTGGAAATTTCATTTAGAAACAAAACCTGAAAACAGTCTGTTGACAGCAATGCACTGTGTGGCAGAAGAGGAAGGGACTCTGATGTGTGTGGCTGTTAAAGAAGGGAAGCTTCCTGTTCTGGAAAGACCCACAGGATAGTGAAGAGCTTTAGATCTGTACAAACCATACACAGTAATGAGGTGAGAAGAAGAGAGGTTATGGTTTGGAATGTTTGTTACAGTTTTGGGTTGCTACTCGTCATCTTAAGTCTCTCTGTGCATGAATTGTAATTGATTCAAGCAAAAGTTATTGAAACTTTCACAGCAATGCACAAATAATTTTTGAAATTTTACAACTGCAAATCAAATAAATAAAATCTTGGGATCCCTTTCACTGATGGACTCCAGAGCCTGAAGTTACTGGGCTGATCATTATGCTGGAATCAAACTTAGGCTTACATAGTTTTTAACTGTATGATTACTTGGTTGTTTTGAAAGTGCCAGTGTCTAACTCTGTAATTTCATGTAGATAGTCATAGGAGAAAGCTTAAGACAGATTACAGAATAGTTATATAAAAAGAGAAACTGTTAGATTTAATTTAATCTTTGCTTTCATAGTAATGTTGGCAAGCCAAATGAAACTGCTAAACAAATGAAATATAACCATGGTAATTTGTATGTGTCAACTGACAGAGTTGTAAATTTTGTCCTTGATACCTACACAAACGTTTTTACCAAACACAAAATCTCTTCATACTAGTGTTTAGCTATGGATGTGCATAATCATTCTTGCTTGTTCCTACTTTATTTATAAATTTTGCTTTATACCGTAGTGCCATAATAAGCATGTGAATAATTCCATTAATTCTATATAATAGTTTATACTTTAGATGGCACGATATTATGTAGTATTATACAGTAGTACAGTACTACTATATAGTGCTATATAATATTAATACATATTTTCCTAGTGCTCACTGCAGATTTGATACGAAACCATGTGAAAAAAAAGTAACTGTTTGGTAGCCTTAGAAACCAGTGAGCATGTATTTTATAGAGATATTTCAGAAGTTGCTAATATCTCTAGAAGAGGAATAGTACTTTTAGAAGAAAGTGCATGCTGGAGTAAAGAAAAGGCCTAAAAATATATGTCAGTAATTTTTATCAGTGTGGAAATTGTTTTACTTGCCTTGAAATCATTAAACATACAGAACACTATGGAATTAATGAGAAATGAGCTTTGCAATAACCCTCAGTTCTCTTTGGTGTGAAAACATTCTTGTCTTGCCAATCAAGTGAATGGCTTCCTTTGAAAATAGTTTAAATATTTGAAACTGTAGAATATGTGCATGTATGCTGCAAATGTGTATTTTCTTACTGGCTGATGTATTTGAACTTAAAAGCAAATTATCCTCGGTCTTTCAGGAATGCCTTTGCTCCAGTACTACTTACAAGTGTACTCTCTGGTGCTGTCTTGTATTTATCTAAATTTCAGGATGGATAATAGATAAATATAGTCATTGGCTTTGATATAAAGGTATTAAAACCAAAAGGAGAGCAAAAGGTCTATGACCTCTCAAAATCTTTCCCCTCTTTCATTACAGCTTGTAATGTTTGGTACCTGAATTCAGTGGAGATGGAGTCCCTCACAGGCTACCAGGCAGTACAGAAAGCCTTGAGCCTGACGCTGATGCAAGATCCTTCTCCTATCTCAACCGTTGTCCATTTCAAGGTGTCTGCTCAGGGAATCACACTGACAGATAATCAAAGAAAGTAAGCAAAAGAAGGATGGGAAGAGAATATCTGGCACTGTCCCCATCAGGTGTTGGCCCCTCTTGATTTGATGTTCCTAGTTACATATTGCAATCTCTGTCTCAGAGGATACTAAGATTATAGGAATGATGGTGACTGTGTAAGATGACTGCAGTACAGGAAAATATATTTTTTAAGCTGTGGACTTTGTTTCCACTTGGCATATTTTACCTTTGGAAGGTCACTTTGATTTGACATTTTTTATTGTTATTTCTTATAAGAAGGGAAAGTAATGGCTTTGCTAGCATTTGATATTGAACCTATTCAGTGAAATAGTTTATCTTCATGATGTCTTCTAACAGTATCACTGAAAAGAGCTGACTTAAGCAGATGATGTGTATCTCCAGGATCTGAAAGAGTGTTTTGGATAGGCTGTAAAAAACTGATTAAAAGTTTGTTAATACTTACTATGTTCTATGTGGTGGTTAGGCTACCATAAACTCTTTCAATTAGAAAAATGGCAATAACAAAGGAAGGACAACAGGAATTCATTATAGGTTAAAAAAAAAGAATTGCCAGACTTGTTCATTCCATGGGATTTGCAATCATTTGTAGCAGATCACAGAACCTTTAATTGTAATGCCTAGGAGTGAGAATATTTTGAAACGTAATATGATCAAATTATTCACAAGTTCCACGAAGTTGTCTGTCCCACTAAAATAGTACCTAAGTGGCCAGTTTTTAGAAAAAATGCATTTCATACTCCTAGTTCTTTTTCTCAGCTTGAGAGTCAGTTTTCCTTTGGTTCAAAAACTTGATGTTAGTGTTTTAAAGATGTATTTATTGGGTTGGAGCAGTTCAGGTGGCTTTCAAAGTCACTCAGAGATAGCAGGGGGAATATATTGTCTGTATTAAATTAAGAGTAAATATAATTTATTTTTCAGATTTGTTCATTGTTTAGAATTCTAAGCATCTTTACTGTTTCTGAAATTTGTTCTATTTCTTTCTATCCAGACTCTTTTTTCGGCGACATTATTCAGTCAACACTGTTACTTTCTGTGCTTTGGATCCACAGGACAGAAAGTAAGTATGATAAGCACTATTTTTAATATATTATTTGTATTGTTGATCTACCAAAAAATCCCAACAAACAAACCAAAACTAACTAAGGTTTCATTTTTATTTCTCCATTCTGTGGTTTTTTTTACTGCTTTCTTAATGGACAAGGTGGATGAAAGATGGCCTTTCTGCAAAGTAAGTGGAGTTTGTTTCAACTGAATGTTTTAGGAATATCATTAAAGTGATCAGTTTCTTGGTGTTCTAAATTACTTTTGTCTGAGATGTGAAAGGGAAAGCAGCTGTTCAGAGACAAAAGTCTCTCAGCCCTCTGTAATTAGACTTTGGTTACTTCATCTACACCTCTGCAAGTTGGGGCCTAATTATGTGATGGGTGGTGGTGGGATGTCTGGAGCCAGAGCTAACATGGTTTATTTAGATTGCAGGTCTGTGATTTGACTACAGTTTCAGAAGTTAGAGCTATTTGCCTCTCAGTTTTGTGTTCCACCTGTCGAGCAAGACTTAACACAAACTTTTTTCACTTAGACTGAGAGCTTTAAAAAAAAATCCCTCCCCTGGTACATAGATGAAAATACTCCTAGTAACATTAGTGTGTGGCATACATACATGATTACCTGTGGACTGCAAAGTGTTTTCTGTTGAAGGCAAATGTTGTCACCCTTTAATCAAAAGAAATAACTTAAAACAGGTGCTCAGCACTTGTTTCTTGAAAGGAACAGGAATAGATGGCTTAAATCCTTTTACCAATACTCTGCCCACTGAGACGTGGCTCTCAAAAACCTCTTTGGGCAATCCCTAACACACTACACCACACCACATGCCCCCCAAAGTAGGTAAGAGAAGAGCAATATTGAATCAGATTAAATATATCTCCAGGGTCAGCAGCATGTCTCTGACAGCAAACAGTACAGGATGGCATATAGACAGAGTAGAAGGAAGGGGATAGTCCTCTTCCCTGATACTCTCCTGAGCTGGCTGGTCCATCTGGACAACTGTGTTTAGCAGTCACATGGAACCTTGTCCATCAGGACAGAGAAGTCTGCTTTGTGTGCGTGGTTTCTGCAGTATCTTTCCTGTTTTATGAAGTGAGGCAATGCCTATCTGTTGGTTCTCTGACATACTGTAATTGCTGCCCTTGCAGAGTGTTTGGGTTCATTGCCAGGAAGCAAGGCAGTGCCACAGACAACATATGCCACCTCTTTGCAGAGCATGATCCAGAACAACCTGCCAGTGCCATTGTGAACTTTGTATCAAAGGTCATGATTGGATCCCAGAAGAAGATCTGATGCCTTTCCATCCTTGATTCTGAACTCTTCTATGACTTCACTGAAGGAAATCACTTTGGGAGGGACAAAAGCTATTCAGCAACAATGTCTGAATATTGTCACCCCCAATAAGGAAAGCAGAGGATGATCTGTGTATTGTGTTTGCGAGAGCACAGACTTTTATTTCAGGATGTCTCACAAAGTATTATTTCTTTGTTTTTATATCAGAGGACAAAACAAAAGAAGCTGGGTGCCACCCAAAACCACATAGCCCTTACCTGAATGAAGCATAAATGAACTTTTATCCTGATAGGTTTCTGATATATCTTCATATGTTTCTCATAATTTATTGGAGCAGAAATACTTACTAGATTGCGCTACTTTTTTGTTCAGAAAATGTTTTGTAAAACCTCCACACAGGCACTTGCCATGGTTGCATCAATGGTAGTTACAGGCCTTGCAAATGTGCTTTTAGGAGAATGATCATCTGAGGAAAACTATTTGCTTTTTTCTGTGTCTTTGTGATCAGTGATGAGAACTGAATGGAGAAAAGGGAAGATGTATGTGAAGAGAAGGTTTGTGCAAGTTGTTTTATGGTAAGAAAGGAGTGGCGGTGTGGAATATTTAGAAAGATTCCTTTGTATTTAGTGTTAAGAAGGCTGAGCTGTTTTAGTTTGAAAAATTTTCAATAGAACAGAAGTGGCAAAACAGAAAAAAAAGGTGTGAAAATCTGCTCTGTAATTATGGGGGTTTTGTATTTTTATTAATACCAAGAACTAAACAGGGAAGATTATGCATTTTAGTAAATAAAGGATAAAAATGAGGGAAAAGTAAAGAGGAAGACTGTATAATTTGTGCATTTTTACCTGTGACGTTATTTATAGTGGATCTCAGATCTTGGTATGGTCATAGAGATAATGCTTAAACTAGACCGCTGTTGAGCTTTACCTCTTCATCATTATTTTGTGTTAATAAATGTGTGTGCAGGCTGTGCCTTGCTAGAGACAATAGTCTGGTATTTTGTCTTACACTGACAAGACACTTCCCATTTTCTGCCTCTGCAATACTGTTTTATTCCCCTACATAGTATGTAATATTTATGGATTCTTTTACCCCATTATTTTGCTGGAGTTTTGAGGATTTTTTTACCTTTTTTTTTTTTTTAATCTGTAGGAACTATATTTAATTTGTTATTCCTTGAGTTAGGGGATCTGAAAGTGAATGGAATTTATTTTGTTACTTTGTCCCATTTCTTGAGAGCATTTATGTAATGATTTCTACATCCATCATACTTGTACATATCTCTTTATCTTTCTTAACACATTGATATTTGAAATGCATAAGAAAATGCTATTTAACATTACAGAAAATTGATGCAGTAGGTGACAGTGGAAGCCTGCACAAGGAGAAATAGCCACTGAATTCTCCTGTGTAGTTGCCATTGGCTCAAAAAGAGCAGTACTAGACCCTTGTATGAGAACTGATGGTTGTAATGCAACTTTAGTGTGGCAAGTGCTGAAAAATTTCATTGCTTCTATTTCTTTCATGTGTGGCTGTCAACTTTATAATAATAACCTGAGGAGTAAAATAACATGCTGTATTTGGTGTGTTGATACATGAGCCAGTTTACCCACTTGTAGATTTTAATCCTTTTATCCACCAATTTGAACTACATTTGTTGTGTATAAAATACGGGGTTTTTTTAACAGCTCTCTTTGTATTTCCTGAAGTGTTAGGACCATGTTATACCTTATTCAGTGACCATAACCAAATTACTTGTGTAACTACCAATTTTGTGTAAATATTTTTATGCTTTTTAAAAGGAAGGTGGTGAGGAAGAGAGAGAGAGAAGAAATATTTGAAGTTTAATGTATTTGGACTAGAAAGTGGTTTCTTAGTAGCAGTGGGCATTGGATATCTGTTGAAGGGTGAAGCAATCCAAAGTGCGGAATTCAGTAGCTACCATTGAAGCAACAAAGGCAAATACGTCTGATTTGTAACATATAATTCTGTTCTTTTGGCACAGAGGTATACTACTCAAACAGTGTTTATGTACCATCCAAAAAAGGAATGCAGTTCTTACTTCTAGGAGCTTTGCTCCTTTTATAAAATGTGAGAACAAGTTTTCTTTTAAGAGTCTTTTGGTGTACAAAGATTCCAGTTGCCTAATTTCATCACCCTGTTGGAGCCCAGAGAATTTCTTCAGCTGACATCTCAAGTAGATTTAAGTCTCAATTAGACTTTAATCTGATGTGCTGTGAGCATTGAAATGAGGAGGAGTTTTTTACTACATTTTTTCACTTTTGTAAATAATAAATTTTAGTGTGTCTTCTTAGACACTACGTGTTGGCCTTTGGCCTGAAAATAAAATGTCTTTTTCTTTCCTGTGTATTGTCATTTCCATTCAAGACCTTATTTTTTATTCCTTGTACTTTCTCAAGCTCTGCTGAATTCAAAAGCATGAGGGATTGCATGCTGACACTCCTGGTGGTATTTTCTGGGAGTTTAGCTCTACTTGCTAAGTGGGAAAAAAGAAGTTACCCTGTTTCTAAGGGAGATTTTCTATTTTGCATTCCTTTGGATGGTATATTGCCATGTGCGTATGCTTTTTAATGAATTAAAAAATGCACAAAACAAGGTAGTTCAGTATGTACCATTATGTAGTCTATGTAGAAAAATATTCATGAAACTTATATGTTCATGGCAAATGCAAGACTAATCTTCATATAGCACTTTCTTTCAAGATTTTTGGTAGATGTGTATATGCAATTTCATAACTAATGGCAGCAAGTTGACACATATATTTAGCTGGACTCCTGTTAATGTGGTTAGTAAATATACTATTATAATCATACAGTGTTAAACTACAAAAATGCTTTAGAAGCATCTAAAGGTCTTCAGTATATAAATGAATGTTCTATAAATTCTTTGTATAGTCGTTTTCTCTGCTCTTCAGATACCACCTCTTTCAGATTATAATAAAATTACAAATGTGAAATTCCACCACACAATGTCACAGGGAAGTCTGTTCTGAATGAAAGTTACCTTCTGGCATTCAAAATCAGCTAATAAGCAAAACCTTCTTCATGAATTAAGAATAATTTGAGTGCTGGGGTTTAGTTTGAAGAAACATTTGAGATTTCTTTCGAGGATTTTACATGAGCCTGTGTTAGTAGTTCAAGTCAGTTAAAGCATATGATTTTCATAGTTAATTTGTGGTTATAATGGTATAAAAGTATCTATTGCCTGCATTGCATATTTCAGTGTAAGAAGGAGGAATATGATGTCATCCTCTGAGCCATTGTAACCGTGTAACTGTGCCTCCACAGTGCTTGTGCTGGGAAACCTTCCAGAGGGCGGTGAGAAATTTAACCCCTGGCTGAAACAGGTTCAAAATCAGTGCATCAGACACGCAGTGAAGGTTGAGTTATATACATGCTGTATCAGGATTATTTCTGAGACTGATAAACTCTGGTATGTCATGCCAATGCCTTTTCTATGAGGCATACACTGGCAGGAATTTTTCATTACGTGTGCTTGACTGTCATTCATCATTACAGGCCATTGTAAGGTTTATGCACGGTTGTAAAGTGAGAGTTACTTGTGAAAAGTGTTGGTCTTTTATTAGAATGAATTGTAATGTGGAAAAGATGAAAATGATGCAACAGTAAAATGGATCTTCTGTGTCAAGAGTCCAGTCTCTCCTGTTAAACCCTTCTCCTTGAACCTGGATGCCATTGTGTATGTGTGCTGCTGTTGGGTACATTTTAAGGCTGCTCTGGAATCTCTTTGCTCCAGTGGAAGAAAATCTGCTTTCAGTATCCATTCTAGATATTCACAACTAGTTTATATGCAGTTGTTCTTATGCCAGTATCCTCTTAGTATGATAACTGTTCTCTCCTTGAGATATTTATAGCAGGAGATCTGCTCCCCCTTGTGTCCCTCAGTCTTCTTTTGGCAAGGCTAAACAGGTCAGCACTTGGCCTTTATGTGTCTTTGTGTTTGAAAGACTCTTTTTGTCAGTTATATCATTTCTTTGGAGAGACTTTTAAGTATACAGCCAGACTCTTTATAAAAGGGGCAGAAGTTGCTGCCTTGTAATTTTTTAAATGTATTAGAAAACTCCTGGAACAAGAAAACTTGGCCCACCAGACAGACAGAGTAAATCCCTCATCTGCTTCTGCTGTTGATACCTAGAGTAAAGGTTACAGTAGTGTAAACTGTATCAGGCAGTGTGAACAAAGGAAATTACAAGGGCAAATAGCTAAGGAAGTTCTTAAAAGCCAAAGTCAGAAACAGGAAGCTTGCAGGAGACTTAGCACATCTGGCAAATTACCAAGAGGGCAAACGGGAGCTTTTTAGAGAATTAAACAATCTTGCTGAGTAACTGAGAAGGGATTTGCATTACATGTCATTACAAGGGATATCAAACTGGAACTATTCCCTTCCTTTGAAGACATTTAGTGTCTCACAAAGTACAAATATTTGGACCAATTTTAATGTTTTAATATTCGCAGAATCACAGGGTGGTTAAGGGTGGAAGGAACCTAAAGAGATCATCTAGTCTAACTCCATTGTTTAAAGAGGGACATCTAGAACCATTTGCCCAAACAGCTTGAATTCACCGGGGTAGAATCTCCACAGTCTGTCCCCCTGGTCAATCTGTGGTAGTTCTTAGTCACCCTCACAGTGTTTCTTGATATTCAGTTTCAGTTTGTACAAATCACCTATTGTCCTATTCTGGGGCACGACTGGAAAGAGCCTGGCACCCTCCCTATATTTATACACATTGATGACCTCCCCCTGAGCCTTCTTTGCCAGGCTGCATAGCTTCCACAGCCTCAGTTTTGTGTCATTGACAAACTCAAAGGCCGGGTTGAATTGGGCTTTGAGCAACCTGATGTAGTGGAAGGTCTGCCTGCCCTTGTGAAGATCTTTAAGATCCTTTTCAACTCAAAACCATTCTATCATCTATGATTCTGTGACCCACTGTCCTGGTTTGAAGGACAGGTCTCTGCTAGGGAAGGCAGGAGCCTCCCTTGGAATGAAGAATGTGAACCCCTCCCCTCCGAATTATTGTAATTTTGAAATTAAGGGGTTCTCAGGCAAAGATATGGGAGTAGGAATAACAGTTCTTTACTAGGATTTATAACAGAGCAAACAAACAACAACTCTTATGGCACTAACAACAAACAGAACCAAGAACCCGGTCCCAACCTCCTGGCCTGAAGGCACTTTCCTCCCTCAGTGCAGTGATGGTCACAGCCGGCAGGGAGCACGTGCTATGGTGGTTCAGTCAGCAGGGGAAAACAAAACGGAAGAGAGGTTTTGCTTCACAAACCTCCTTGGAGCAGTCGATTCCAGTGCCCCAGCAGGATTCTTGGAAAGCAGCAAACTGGGACGGCAGGACGTCTCGGCAGGCGGGGGAGCGGGGCTGCAGCGCAGTGAAACCCAGAGCAGTGCCGAGGGAGCGGTGGGGGCGGGGGGCAGCAGCCGCCCGGCTCCTAGCCCAGCGAGGAGAGGCGAGCTCAGGGATTCCGGGCACCCGAGCAGATGGCAACAGGTTCAGTGGCTGCTCTCACAAGCAGAGGCTCACCCAAGAGGCAGAAGAAAACAGCTCCAAGCCAGGGCTCCAGCAGCAGCAGCGAAAAAAAAAAAACTTCTCTCTTGCAGAGCTGCCTCTTCCCGTGTCCTCCTCCGAAAGCCAGTCCCGCTCCGCCCCTGCCCTCTCCTTTTACCAGTCCCCAATTCTCGAGATATTCCTCCACCACCCCCCCTTCGAGAGAAAACTCCCCGACAGAACAGTAAACATAGATGGGCCTTTTCTTTAGGCCTAGGTATAGCCTTTGTTTTTCTTAAGTACTCAGTGATTAAGGCTATTTAGCAACTGAATGGAAAAAAATTCTATACTGTTAAAAGGAAACAAAAGGAAAGACAGCCCAACCCCCAACACCCACAAACAGCTGGTACTTTGCCTTGTGAAGATTTCTTCTCTTGGTACACAATTTTGGCAGTGTTTTATGGAAGGTGTTCCAGATTGCAGGTAACCACTGGTGCCTTTCCAGCAAGATAAGCGGTATCTACAAATGGATTCACCTCAAATTTCTGCATGACCTTTTGTAAAAACTAAGTCTTTGAAATCATTAAAGTACATTTTCATAATTGTAAAAATCTTCTAATGTCTCTGGTAGAACTATTTGAAGAGTTGTTCAAAAAGCAGAATTAGTGTTTTTGTAACAATGACTTGTTTTCTGTTACATACTGTCCTCAAATTTTGTTTTAAATATCTTCAGCTATTTGTATCCAGTCTAATTAAATCTGACTTTCAGATTTTTTCCTGTTGCCACCTGTATTATATACAAATCATGATTTGTTTGTAAACCAGATAGCAGGTATGAAAGAAAATACAGAAAAACGAACTTGGATGAAATGCTCTATGGATGAGGAATCAAAATGTGGGATGGAATTGACCCAGGAGACCTGCATGCTTGTGTTTACTGCAGTAGAATAAATCAGCTTTAAAAATAAATAGAACTATTGATTGAAATACTAGTTTCAAGCATTTCTGTTTGCAAGCAAATGTGAAACTCCCACTGAAGCACATGGTAGCTGTTTATACCTAGGATATGCGAGTTATGAGAGGAGGCCCTCAGATTTCAGCAGGAAGCTCCACAGCACACAGATTTCTCCCTGCGTATGAAAATAGTTAAAATACATTAGCATAACTTAGTTCTACAGCAAACTTGGAGTCATATTCTCATGTATAAGCATGTTTTTCTCCAAGTGACAAAAAGACAACAACCCCTGAAAATAACTGCTAGATCAAATAATTTTCCTTGTTGGAGCACTCAAACAACTTTTGACCACTTCAGTCTCTTTCCTTAACAAGGACCAGCTACCAGGTATTTGAAATAGCACTTAGAAGTCTGTTAAGGATTTTTTTGAGGAAATCTGGCTTAACATGTGTCAGTATGTTTTGTCACAAAGCAGTTAGGAAAAAAATCCCTAAAGGTGGTATTGATCATGTAGTGGCAAAACTACAGTATATGGTATATACATGCACTGAAATCTGTATATGAATTTGTTCCTGTCAGATATGTATTTGATCTCACACCAACTGGAGAACATCCAGATTTGATATTTTTTCTGTGTTACTTCTTATATGGGACCCATCTGTACCTCTTTCTCAAAAAAAATTGAATAAGCATGGTTTGAATATCTTCAGTGGTAATATTTAGTCAACTTTCACTATAACTTAGGACTTTTGTGCCTCATTATGTTAGAATAATATGTTGAATAGCTCAGAATTTTGCTTGCTCCTATCTCTGATACATTTGTTATGTGTGGAATACTTTCATGCCGGAACCTTAGTCCAGTTCATTGAGTGACATGCAGTCTGAGTATACATTTTCCTGTGTGCACTGTCACACAATGGATTGGTTTTGCATAGCCTGGTTTTTGGTAGCGGCGGGGGGGGCACAGAGGTGGCTTCTGTGAGAAGCTACTAGAAGCTTCCACCATGTCCAGCAGAGCCAATCCCTGATAGCTCTGAAGATGGACATGCTGCTGGCCAAAGCTGGGTGCCAATTAGAGAAGTTGGTAATGCCTCTGTGATAATATATTTAAGAAGAAAATCAAAACAAAGTTCACATAGTTTTTTTCTAGCCAAAGAGTAGGAGGTGAGAACATGTGAGGGAAACAACATGGAGACACCAAGGTGGGTGAAAAAGGAGGGGGAGGAGATGCTCCAGGTGCCGGAGCCGAGATTCCTCTGCAGGCCATGGTGAAGGCCATGGTGAAGACCATGATGAAGCAGCTGTGCCCCTGGAGCCCATGGGGATCCACAGGGGATTCCGAGATCCACCCACAGCCCATGGGTGAGGTGCTCACACCAGAGTGGGTGGATGCCTGGAGAAGGCTGTGATCCAGTGGGAGACCTGGAGAGAGAGGTTCCTTGCTTCCAAACTTGAGCAGCCTGTCCTTGGAGGACTGCACCCCATGGAGGAGTGACACACATCACAGCAGTTGAGGACAGTTTGCCTGTGGGAGGGACTCACGTTGCAGCAGTTTTGGGAGGATTGATGCTTGTGATATTGGAACCACATTGGAGAAGTTCACGGAGAGCTGTCCCCTGTGGAAAGGGACCCCACGGTCTCACAGGGGAAGGACTCCTCTCTCCCAGAGCAGTGGAAGAAGATCTGGGGTGACGAACTGACCAAAACCCCCATGCCTTGTCTCCTGCACTGTCAGTGGGAAGGAGGGAGGGGCTGAGGGGGAAAAGGTGTTTTAAGGGCTTATTTTGCTTCTCATTATCCTCCTCTGATTTTGTTAGTAGTAAACTCACTTTGTACCTCTAAGTTGAACCTGTTTTGCCCTTGAAGTGTTTTCTCCTGGTCCTTAACTCATGAACCCTTCGTTAATATTTTGCCTCTCCTCTGCCCAGCTATGGCAGGGGAGGGTGAGTGAGTGGCTTACGTGGGTGCCTGGTGTTGGGCCAGTGTCCAACCATGACACACAAAGACTTCTTTAAAGTACTGTGTTCACAGTAAGGCAGTCTTAAGTGTGTATGTACTTTCAGACTCAGGCAAGATGTTGCTAGATGTACTAGATAAGATTTTTAGAAACCACTGGAAAGATTTAAAAAATCGCGCATGAGTTTGAAATCATAGAATCACTGTAAAAGAGAAACAATGTAAAATGTCTCACAAGACTTGATTTAATTTTTTAAAATTTTTCTTTAGGGGAGATGATTAATCATTTATAAAATGGTAGATGCTTGCGTGGAAAAATCCAGTCTTGAGTTTTTGTCTTTAAACTAGACAAGTAGTTGATGGCAAATGCCTGTAAACATTAATACTAAGGTAAATTTGTGAATTGTGATTTCTGAGGTGGGTAAAGTTGTAGGGGTGTGCATCAAAAAAATCATGACTTTGACCTATTCCTCCTATATCTAATTGCAGTAGCTGAAGTTGACTTAGTATCTCTGGACCTGTCTATCTCTGTTTGTACTTGTTTGGGACATTCCAGAGCTGGTTTTTTGTGATCTTTGTGTCCTTAAACCTGTGTGCTCTTAAAACCATGTAGAATCTTGCCCACTATACACAAGGTCCTTTTGGCTGTCCTGAGAAAGGAAGAGCAACATGCCTAGAGAGGAAGGTAGCAGTATGGTATGCTATGACAAAACCATAAACCTGAGCCTTGGAAAAAAGGAGGCTACAGAACTACATATAGGGGTTTTGGAAAGTGGGATATTGTGAACAAGGAGAGTAAGTGGGAATTTAATTTTTTTTTCTTAATACTTTTTTCTGCTCTAGTTAAAGTATAGGTGATTGAGACTTGCATTTGCCTTACATTTAGGTTTACATAAGGGCAGTAATATAGAAAAAAATTGAAAAGTGGAACATCCAGACATTAAGGAAAATGTAAAATATTTTCTCTGTTAAAAAAAAATGCTGACCTTGAGAAATGAAAAATTGCAAAGAATACTCAAGAAATCAGGAAGGTGTCCCAAAGGTTGCTTTGTGGTTTTGGGCATTCAGGAATTCTTCAGGGTTAGAAAAACGCTTATTTTTAAAACTTATAGCTCAACTTCTCATGTAATTAGCCATCTCTGAGACTTTTATGAGAATACAAGGTAAAGTGCAGTGAAAAAACTCAATAGAAATGCTGATTTTTTTTTTTTCTTTTTTGTCTCCTCCTGATCTGACCTCTTTCCAGCTGATGGAATGATGTAGACACAAAACTGTAGTGATGCAGCTCAAAGTAGCACAGCCCTGTGGAGGTTTCCTGAGCAGCTCTTTGGGAGCTGTTACTCTGGTTTTGTACTTCTTGGTTTGTACCTATTTGCGACAGACACCATAGCAGCACAACGGACAGCAGCAGGTGCAGGAGAAGAGATACACATGGAGAAGGCAGAGCTTGGCTGAACAGAGGTTGTTCTCCCCCAGCTGACCTTGGACCTGCTGATTGGCAGTGGCAATGCAAGCAGTGAAAACCCCACATAACCACTCTCTCACTCTCCTGCAATGGGATGGGGGAGAGATTTGGGAAAGTGATGTTGCAGTATGCCAACTTGTTTGTATACCTGGCTAAGCTGTCTATCAAAGACCTCTGCCAATCAGATACAATATACATCGCTGGCCAAGAGACTGCCCAGGCAATAACCCCAGCCAATCAGGAAGCTAGGCAGGATCCTTTGAATATTCCTTTTAAAAGGAAGCTCCTGATAGAATAAAGCAGGCCTCTTCTCTCTTCTACTGCTTGCACAACAAAGGTTCGTGTCACTCCTTTGTCCTCCCGGTTCCCCTCCACACTGCATATGGTGACCCTAACATGATTCTGCCTACCTTCTGATCGGGAGGAGACCTTTGGATTTTATCACAATGGGAGCATTTTTCTCATGAGCAGATCCTACAGCTATTGAGGTATGGGAATGCCTTTCTCAAGCGTTTGGGGTGGATTATGATAGGGAGGAGCTGTTAGAACTCCTCTCATGGGCTAAAAACCACAAACTGAACATTTCAACAGAAAAAGCCTTGAATTTTACATGGACTCAGAATGGCTGTATTGTTTTGCATTCTGCTGCCGGGGGTGATTATTCTGCTGTACCAATTGTAGAACCCTGCCGACTTACATTGAAATTGATTAAATTAGTGCATGGCTATGGCTGGGAGTCAGTTTCCCAGGAGGAGGAGTGGGGCAAACTGCCACCTCCCCAGAGGGGGCACCCAGATATCCCCGTGGGACCCCCCCTGTGGCTACGCTGCTCTGAACAGGTGCCCCATGATGCCTTCTCCTGGGGAATCACCCTGAGTGGTCCCTCCAAGTGGGGCAGCCGTGACGAGCCGCAGCGCCCCAGGAGGCAGTGAGCGGCCGCTGCCAACCAGCTACGTGGTAGATTTTGCAATTTCTCCATGTGGCTAGGATCTGGAGTGGAATGGGGCGTGCCGGAGCCGCGTGAACCCGAGTGCCATGGCAGCAGATCATGCGGCGGGTCGCTGTAGGCCAACCGGCAGAAGTGCCGCAGCGGCGGGCACCACTGCGACGTACTACAGAGGCGGTGGTGCGGCGGCGCAGTGCAGACCGCCAAGCAGAGGGGCGCAGTGCCACGCAGGGCCGCCAAATGGAATGGTGGGATACCGATCCCAAACCTGAGCGGCAGCATGGCCGGTTTCGCAATATTGCCATGTGGTGCCAGGGACCCGAGTGCTGTGGCTTGGAACCACATGGGGCGGCCAGGTGCAGTGACCCCATCCCTAGCGGGGTGGGCACGGTGAACCCCGGAGTCCCGAGAGGCAGTGGACAGCTGCCGTCGACCAGCCATGTGGTGGATTTCGCAGTATCTCCATGTGGCTGGGACCTGGAGTGAAACCGCATGGCTGGTTGCTGTGGACCACCGAACTGCAGCGCCATGGAACTACGCGGGGCAGCTGAGTGCGGCCGGGTGGTCCTGATCGACAGCCTGGCATGGAACTGCCCAGTGCCAGTCCCCCTGAGATCCTGCTGCGCTGCTGTAGCCCCGCCGAGCTGGGCCCACGAGCAGCATAGCCCTGTCATGGCCCTGGGGAGTTGGCTGAGATCGGCCAGCCCACATGCTGTGGACCACGTGGTCTGGTCTTCGTGGGACACACCATCATTGCCTTGGGGCGTGTCCCTGTCTCAAACCCCCCCTCTGGGGGACGGCACTATGCCTCCAGACCAGCTCAGATGGAAAGTACCATCCTCTCCAACCCTACCTTCGTGGGACGCACCAACACCTCAATGGGACATGGTTCCGCCTCGAACGCCGCCTCTGGGGGATGGTGTCTGTCCCCAGATTGACTTCTGTGGGATGTGGCTCCACCTCAAACCCTGCCTCGGGGGGGTGGCACCACACCCCAGACTGACCCCCATGGGGAGTGGTCATGTCTCAACCCCCACCTCGGGGAGGTGTGGCCACAGCTCCAACCCCACCTCGGAGAGGCATGGCCATGTCCCCAGATCTACTTCCCATGGGGTGGGCCTCCACCTCAAACCCCTCGGGGGGCGTGGTCACAGCCCCAGCCCCACCTCCGAGAGATGCGGCTCTTCCTCTGACCCAACCTCTGAGCCGGCCCAAACAGAACAAGCCTTCACAGCCGACTGCCCCCACCGAGCGCAGCCGAAATGCAGCAAAGCACATGGGCAGATACTGGATACAGAGCCAAAAGCCTCAATGCTACGGCAGTGGACCCTAGCACTGATCCTGAACACAGCCTTACTTCTGCTGCATCTCCCAGATCAGCATCACCCCTGGACTGCAGGACAACTCCAAAAACCTGCACCACCAACTCCAACTTCAACACCTCTGATGTTTCAATCAGAGTCTACCCCTACCCATAATCCCATAGTCTTCTCAATAGAGGCAAAAAACCAGGCAATTGAAAGTGGGGATTTAAAAGCAGCCAAACTGATTACTGCACCCCTATGCCTACAATCCTCTGAGAACTGGCATCAGGGAAGGGGAACAATTAAGAAAAGGTAGGTTCAAATCCTGCAGAAGAAAGCAGATTTAATTCCTGCAAAAAAGAGCAAGTTTAATTCCTGCAAGAAAAGGCAGGTTCAAATCCTGCAGAAGAAAGCAGATTTAATTCTTGCAAAAAAGGACAAGTTTAATTCCTGCAAGAAAAACAGGTTCAAGTCCTCCAAAAGTGACAAAAACAAGTTCAGAGAGAAAAAATAATTGAAACGTTCCCAGTTATAAGGGGGAACAGGAATACGCCAGATAATTATGTCCCTTTTAACTGGC
>WEKY01059758.1:3571-55370 GCA_013390045.1 Picathartes gymnocephalus | reverse complement strand
ATATATATATATATATAATGCATACAGAAACTCAGTTCAAGGGTATGTTAAACTTTCTTCAGAACAAATGAGTCAGGAAAATCTCAGAGAAAACAAGTGAGGCCATTAACACAGGGTGTGGTGGTCTGAAGCCACTCAGAAAGCACAGAGCCCACGCCAAATCATTCATTAACAACTAATGAAAAGCAATGCTGTTCTGTTAATACGGATTAGAAATGAAGCCTGAGCTGTGGATCTTTGCCAATTTAAACCATTCCTGTAACAGCGTGAATAAAGGAATCCATGGGCATCTTCCTGACACGGGGGCACTAAATCATCCTCAAATCGATAGCAGGGCTTTGGTTTAGTCATCTCCAGCAAGAGCTGGAGAAGGCTGGCATTTGTCTGCCAAGTCTGTGGCAGGATAAGAGGCACAGCTTTAAATAAAGTGGAACGGAAACTACTCCAGCTGCCCCCGCACGCATTTTTTTTAAATCCTGACAAGAGTCAGTCTGGGAATGTGAGGATTATGCCAGGCTGGCTGAATGAAAAAGAGCACTGCTTCTGGAGCATATGTTTCCTCTCAGTCTAGAGGTGGTCTTCCTGGTGGGCCTGAATTTCTTTGCACTTTCTCTTTTGGCACGAGCATGAAGGATCCAAAGGTATTTTTAACGCACAACAAGAAAGCGCTTGGGCAAAATGCCTCCCGCACAAGATGACACTCACACTGGCTCCCTCCTAGTGAATTTCCAGACTTCCTTTATATTTATATAATACAGATGATTTCACAGTGTTTTTCGTTCTAAATTTCCACAAGTCGCAAAATAATTTGAGACACTTCATAAGAAACAAAGGAAACACAGTTACATTGTTATTGAGAAGAACCGGGTTTTCCTTAAGTCCTACTTGTTGAAGAAAATGTAGCTTCATTTCTCTATCTTATACATTGCAGGAAAAATTCTGGACAGAAACATTCCCAGAAGCTTAAATACCAAGATGCTAAAAAAAAAAAAGAAAAAGAAAAATTAGCATAGAGGGTGCATTGATAAGTTTTATGAATAGGAATGCAAAAGGAAAACATTATCGGTGTGCACAAATACTTCTATTCAGCTGAAATGTAAAAATTTCCATTTTCCTAAATAAGAGACAGCTTCAAAGAAAAAAAGACTTATTTCCTTCACAATACCAATTCCCAGTATTTAATATTTCACATTACCTTTTTACCCTACATTAACCTATGTATTTGGTATCAATTAGCAAAATGTTGTATTTCTACAGATTGGCTCTAAAGTGAGCCACCACTGAAAATAAATAGAGAAATTATGGCTTAAGGTGTTACAGAAATCAGCTCAATTTTGTTACTCTTAGTGAAATCACACCAGAGAAAGACAAGAATGTCAGTCTGTACTAAATTTAGTAGGCAAACAAAAAGGAAACCAATCTGAACATCCCCAGCTAAGTCTGATGAGAAGTTCAAAAGTTTTACTTCTCCCCTGCCCTTCAAGGTTTTGCTCATATGGTCTTGCTCTACCTCTTTGCTGAAAGATTTCAAAAAATTCCAAAGTTTCCTAGTGTAGGGATGTGGTATAAGGAATTCAGAGACATTTTCTTAGTTCTTGTAGAGACTGAGAGAAATGCTGCATTCTGTAGATTGAGTGATATGAAAATCTATATCATACTTCGTGATGTGGGGTATCCCCAAGCTTTTTTCATGATGTTCATAATTTTCAGACTTATTTTCAGCTGATGACGTCCAAAGTAGAGTTGGTTGGGAACTGTTTCTGGAGTTACCTCAGAGAGCTGGCTGAATATATGAAGAAAACTATGGTTTTTAGGGGTTGGTGATGCAAGAAAAACACAAATCTAGAACCAGTGATAGCTGTGGACTGAGAATGTCCAGCTGCCATGAAGGTGTGGGCCTATGGCTCTCACGAAGAATCTTGAGAAAACGGTGGTGGGCTGGCTGCTGGGACAGTCCTCACCCTGGCCCAGGAATTCTGAAGGAAAGATAAAACTCAAAATTTGACAAGTTTTCCCTCTGGTAACCATCCTTCACACTGGTTTTGATTTTACACATCCTGCAAAACCACCCAAACTGGATTAAATATTTGCAGAGGGAGCATTTGCTGCAGCCTTTGAAAAAATTCCCTCTCATTGTCATTTCTTTCCCTCCCAGTCTCTAATTTTGAATTTAAGTTTACTATGCACATACTATTTCACCTTTCCATACAAGTACTACTCTGCTCCACACAGTAAAAAGCATTAACAATTCAGAAATTTCGTCAAATAAAACAGCACCGTATTTGCATTCTGTGCAGCACGCTGGGTTTTGGAGCAACCCCTCCATTTCGAAAGTGCAGTAAAATCCATCTCTGACAGCAGGGTGGTTACAGAACCTGTTTTTCTGATAGTGATCAGGCTCGTTCTGTATTCCAGGCACACAGCCCCAGTGCACTCGAGAGTAGTGCACATGAACACAGCAATAACAAACACTTCATCCTCAGCGGGGCTCAGGGTTCAGCTGTGCTGCCTTTTAATGTTGTTCGTGCTCAGGTTAATGGGCAAAGCAAAAGACTTGTTTGCCCTTATGAGTAACTATATTTCAGGCAGTAATTTGAGTTGAGGGTTTTCCATCATTGGCACTCGAAGTCACGGATCTCTGAGCACTTTCCATGTTTTCATAATTCCTTTTGCTGGTAGACTATCGATTCCTAAAGATAACACGACTTGAAAGATCAGTGAAGGTTAGCTAGTAAAAGAAACATGCATCACTGAAAATGCCTCTGTGCATCTGGGAGTTCAACAATACCTATTAGTATTACTTAGAAGTTACAGGAAGCAACTGCTTTTAGGATGGTTTTTAATCCAGACTTTTTGCCTGTAAAGCTAAGCACCAGCTATCTTTTCATGTGAAGGCGACTTGGGCACGCAGTTACAGGAAGTTTGTCTGGTCAAAATTAAGTAAAACGCCAATTGAGTCTTCAATATCAACTCTTTCCAATGGAATACTAAATACCTGCTCCCTGAGCTTGTGGTGGGAGCTCTCTGCATTTTTCAGTTGTAAGATGACCCTGGCTTTTATTTCCACAACCGAACAACGAGGCGAGCTCAGTTCCTTCTCCCTGTCCTGAGTTTTGATTTTTATGTACTCACTCCATGGGTGAGAGCAGAAGGAATAATTCACTTTACTGATTTGTTCATTGTAAAATACAGTGGTTGTGTCTAAAGCAAACAAAGTCCCTCATGGGTCAGCTGCCTTACATGGAAGAGCAGCACTTCTCTTTCTTGCAGCTCTTGACTGAGCTTTTAGGGAAATAGCAGCTAAAGCATGTACAAAAGAATTCAGTATTCCATAAACTTTTATATTTATAAAAGCAATTGACCGCATTCTGAAATGCATATTAATACTCTGGTCTTCAATACTTTTTTTTAAAATTTTCTTCCCTAATAGGAAGATAAATCTTTTAATATAATTAAAGAGATCCGAGACAGAGAGATTGCAAAGATGCTTCATTTTTTACAACTTTTGATCAAAACTGAATTCACATCCACAACTAACAAGAAGTATTCTGTGTATTTGAAAAAGCAGATATACACAGAAGATTTTGAATAATCTTCTTGTCCTGAACTCACTGTGTAAAGTCAGTCTTATTTATTTCTTGTACATTTTTTCCCCTTTCCTTCTCTTCACCACCTTTCTACAGGCCCTTGATATCATCCAGTGTGGGAAAAAGTTTACATCTGTCTGTAATAGGCTTCCCTGGCTATGATGGAGCCATTTTCCACCAAAAATAGTGCTTTTCTAAATTCAACTTGCAAACACATCTAAGATGGTAATTTAGAAAATTGTACAAAGCATAAAATACCCAGAATAAAAGTAAAAAAATGCTCTCTTTACAAACATTTACTACACTCAATGCTTTACTATTAATGGGCTTGTTTCTATCATCTCTTAACCTATAGCTACCTTTGCAGTGCTTTAATGCCAGAGATAATTAGTGCAGGCTTGTCAATTTGATTTTGGTTAATTTTTATGGCCTCTTTATGTTATGATTCCTGTGGGAGCTTGCAGTTTGCTCTCTGGCCAAGCAAAAAAAAAAGCATTTATTTTGGCTAAACAATAGCACGGTTTAATTAAGAGGTGTCACACTATTTATTGCCTATCACGTGCAGTAGCTTTGATGAGGGGGCTATAAACACAGAAGTTCGTCAGATTGAATTTCTCTACTGTAATTTCCTACCAGAGCAAATGTGACACAAGGCAGAGAACCAATTTCCCATTTCTATTTAGCATTTATATTGACAGAATTAATGATTTTATCATCATCTCTGGCCTGCTCCTAAATGGAAGGCATATATTGCCTGCTGAGACAGTAATTTTTTCACTAAATTATGTATATATGTGTGTGCATGAACTTATGTACACTTACACACACACACAGAGATATATATGTATATATTTTTGCACTTTTTTTTCCATGGGGAAATTATACCTTGTTATTAAATCCCTACTGAGAAAGGAGGGGTAAATTGCTGCAAAAGGTAATCAGGAAGGGTAATAAGAATGATCTTAGACAATGACTCTAAAAAGGGATAAAGGTGAAAGAATCCTTTGCACATTCACTATGACAAAGGGTTCAGGAAGGCCCAAGCCAATGAACTCAAGGCATGTTGATGGAACTAATTTTATTTCTGAAGTTCCCCCACGAGAATGCTATACAATATATATGCTGCACATTTGTCAAAGTTGCCATGTAAGAAATTTCAATTTCCTTTTCTGGAAATAATTGATCAAAGGATCATGAAGTTCAAAAGACTAGGGAAATGAATAAATATTATATAGAGATATAATGCATTGTAATCATACTGTATATAGAAATCTGGAGACCCCTGTTACAATTTGTGAACCTCCTAATGGAGCCAGCAAGATCCATTCTACAGTTTCACATGCCGGAATTGGGCTGAACTCCTTCCCATATAATCTAATAATCTTTATAATTTTGTTAGAGGTCAGTAACTTTAATTTTCTGCTAAAATAATATCAAGTGGATGATATCTTACATCACTTTTCATGAATATTCCATACTCAGAACAACTTACATTGTAATCTTTTGTGAGTAAGAATCAAGAGCAGCCTCAATTAATTTTAGGGAATATCTAAACTCATCTGGCAGAGAGCAAGATGTGTGCAAAGGAAAGAGGACAAGTTCCAGCAGGTGTGTTACACTTAACTCTCCTCTTGGTGACTTGACACAGGCAGGCTGTGCTTATATAGGTTTGCAATTTGGGGTTGTCAGGCTAAAATATCAAAAAAAGGTTAAGTTTCAGTTCATACCTTCACTGTCATTAAGGCTTTCCCTTTACTATGGCCTCCAGGTGCCCTTTCCCCTCAATTAGGGCACCTGGGTGCTCTTTTTTTTCCTCTACATGAGCGGCAGAGCTGCCTGCCCTGGGGCTTTGGGTGCCTTGGCTCCTTATCCCAGGCCAGGCCAGGCATCTCCCCATGCCCAGGCAGTGCAGAAAGGACAGAAAAATGGATAATTTCAACTGCCAGCCATCTACTCATGGTCATCCACCTCCAGAGCCCTGTGAGAGCACTAATGGGATGATTTCCCGTTGTATTTTCGCCCACAGAGGTGGCACTGCAGGAGCACGAGATGGCTGCAGTTAATGGCAATCTGAATAGAAATTTAAATATTTTATACTAAATGTTTGCCTCCAGTTGGCTCCACAGGCCAAATATTTTAGGCCTCACCAGAGATGCTGGAGATTAACTGGCAATTTGCTGAATACCAGTGAGTTTCTGTGCGAGCATCTGAGGAGGGAAGGGTTTTACTCAGCTCTAGAACACTATTCTGATGTTCCTACACCTTCCAATTAGCCCACTGCAGGACAGTCTTCCTTAATTTCCTGTATATGAATTCACGGGAAATAAACATTGAAGTTAAAGGCTTTCTGGCCTTTTGGTTTCTTTTTCTTTTTTTTTTTTTTTTAATTACTCTTTCAAATGCCAAGTCTGCTTGGGAAAGCTCCCAAAAGTAAATCCCTTTTCATATGGGCCAGCATCCTCATTTGCAGGGTTGTAGGATGCAGATGTGTTCTGAGTAAAAGTGCTTGTTTGATGGTTACCATTTCAATTTAAGATATTTGGCACGAGCAAATTAGCCTGGCCCGAGAATATTCTTATGGGAAGGAGTTGCAGAAAAATACTTTCTTATACAAAGCCACTTTTTCTATAGGCTTATAAAAGTTGTTATATTGCACAGCATTCATCTGGCAACAATTTGTCATCAACAACATGTTAAAAGATATTAAAGAGGTATCCTAAATTTACAGATTATTCCAACTGCCAGTGCAGATACCCTTCCAGGATATACAAACAGCCTGTACTGGTACTACAGACACTTTTCTGACTATAAAATTATTGTGTACATTTCCTACCCATGTGCTACAGTTGAAATAAGCACAGTCAGGATGTTTTCTTTTCATAAAGAGCACAGTTTCAGTAACTTATCTAATGGTGGGCTGGGGTCAGGCTTCTCCCAGATTTCAGTTTCTGGCAGGTTTTGAAAAATTACTGCAAATTAAAAAGCCATAAAATTAGTATTTGTGCCTTTCCCTCCCTACATTTTAGTCATTTTTATCAGTGAAACAACCAACATAATGAAAATACCATTGAAGGGAATTAATATTGTTAAAGTTACTGTTATAATAGAAGTTTTATACAGAAATAATACATTTTAGATGATGAATGAAATAAAAACACACAAAACAGACAATCGCAATGATGTTATTTTTATAATGTAAACAAGTGAAATTTCATATTGTAAAAATTATAGAGGAACTCTATTTCTTCCTAAAGGGTGATTAATTTATTTTCTTCAAGGACAATATTAACAACCTTAGAGGACACATATAATTTGAATTCTGCTGTCTGCAAAGTCGACTGAAAGAGACAAACCTGCACTGTTTTCCACCTACCCAAAATGGACTGTAACAGTAATATGATTGTTTTGGCAATTTATATATGAAATAAACTTTTAGAGGTGTTGTAATTATGTATGTTATGGGAACCTGAATATATTCCTCATCTGGAAGGGCTCTCTGTTTCATTGTGAGCAAGAAGAAGTAGATCCATTCATGACATCAGCTTCCCTTCCTTTTGAGTATCACATCTAAAATGTCCTGAGGAAATAAAACACCAAACAGATTCAATGGAAGCTGTGTCTGGGTTAAGGGCTAAGGGCAGAAAATGCCTCCCTCTGTAGAGATGTTCTGGTTAATTTATAGAGTTTCCAGGGCTCTGATTGGAAATGCAGAACCCAGGATAGCTCACAGACCTCCAAACTCTTCTGGCCATGGAAGAGTCTCCCACAGCCTGGAGCCCGTGGGAGTATCCCAGGCATGAGCTCTTACTGGGGGTTCTCCAGCTCTGCTGTTGCTGGAGAAAAATGCCAAAAAAGTGATGGAAATTACTCCAGAACAGATAAGAAACAAAATCAAACTCACATTTAAAAAACGCTGACTACCAAAGCTGATTTATGAGCTTTGAAGGCTTATTTTCAGCAGTGTTTGTGTAATGGCAAACTGTGGATACTTCCCCAGGCACTTCTGCTACAGCTTCCACCTATCAAGGCAGAGGAAGTTCCTGAGTGGAAACCAAAGAAATCACAGAGAAGCCTTTAGGAATCCACATGCCTGTGTGGAGGACAACAGTTCATGAGGGACCCTCCAAAGAAGAAATTTTTGTGCAACATGATTAAATCACATCAATAGGAAAATCTCCCAGAGGAAGATGTTTCTGGAAGGTCTTGCCAGGCAAGAAGTGTGATGAGAATTATTTCTGTGAACTAAAAAAATGGAGCATGTCAATTTGTCTTTAACAAAGTTCAGTGCAAGAAAACTCAGTTTTGATGCTTTGCATGGGCCCTGCTTGCAGAGGTTGAAAGAAATTTAAAAGTGAAGGCAGGGGGAGATGAAGGAAGGACAGTGGCACTATTCCTATGCACAAATCAAATCTCCAGAAATCTGGAGCTGTCAGAGTTTAGTTTGGAAAAGGGTACATGTAGAGTGTTAAAAGGAAAGCATGTGACAAATTAATTAAGGAATTTTAGCTACTGGCAACTGATTCATACCCTCTAAATATCTCCCAACAGTTAAGGGTGTTATAAAGGTGTTGTGTGTGAGGGTTAATGACATATTCTGTGTTCTAACTTATCCATATTTGACCCCTTGAAAAAGAATTTATTACAGCAGAAAAACTAATTCATGAAGGAAAAGGTAAGCACTGCATTTTGTTTCTTTACCTGCTGTGTAATCAGGCTGCATTTTCTTACGATGTTTTCACTACCAAAAACTGTCCAATTAATTCCTTCAACATTGCAAACAAAGCGTGAATTACTTTCTTCAAATATTCTCCCCTGAAGGAGTATTGATTAGCCCACATTAGCTGGATAAGTAAATAGCAGTGTTTCTGCTCTCCATCAGGCTGATACTTAAGGACCCTTGGCTCAAACACTTGTCTATGAATCCAAAATTGTGGATCATGAATACTCCAGCGTGCAAGTTTGGCATTTGCTTTGCACAAACATACATCATGCACCCAGTCACTTTGATTCTCAAAATGGCACGATTTTGTTGGACCTCTGGCAAGAATCAAAGTCAGTGCAGCGAGCTTACAACGTTTGACATTTTACCTCCTGGAATCAAAACGACAAAGTTTGGCTTTACAGATTTTTTTTCCCCCCATTTTGAGATGGAACTTCAGAGTCACTGAAAAATCTCCGTGAGATTTAGAGTCTCGGGAGAAGGCAGAAAGTAGTCCCATGCTTCATTTTAATCTTCACCTTTTAGTCATTTTTATAGCCCCAGAACTGCAGCCATCCCAGAGGTGGGATGTCTGCAAGCAACCCCAGTGCTTGGGGAGCATGGAGCACTGAGCAGCCAGTGGGCCCTCACAATGTCATTCAGTAAAAAGAGCCTGAAAAATTAAATTCGTTTCATAACCCCATATTTTTCTTTTATTGCCCACAACCATAATGTTTTACTTCACTGAAATGGTATGCAGGAAAAAAAGAGCAGGGGGAAGATACAGATATTAATGAGGTAATGGAAGAAATTACTTAAAAATAATTCTGGGAAAATTGATTTTCAAAAGTTATAGCTCTGGCTCCTCACTTTTCTTGAGTTTAAGGTTTTAGCAGCCACATTTTTAAGCTCAGTTCCATTACAACCTATGGACCAGCACTTAAACCACCTCCACTCAACAACAACAAAAAAGTAACACCCAAAAATATATTATCAAGTAATAACACAGTTCCAAAGCCTAGAGGACTGCCAATCTTCAAATCTGATATTTGCAAACCAGATCTATTTAAGTCCTGAAAAGGATTTCAGCAATGAATTAGGTGACAATAATGTTTACCAAGAAGCAGAGTGGGAAATAGAAGATGATGGAGCAAATGACATTTTCACCATGCTTTAATTTCCAGCACAAAACATACTAGACCAATCCAGCAGTTAAAAGTACTGCTATTAAGGAAACTACACCTACAAAACTTATTTAAAACTCTTCTGCCCTCCAGGTTCATCACCTTGACAAGTGGTTAACTATTCCTTGCTATTTTGAGAAATGGAGAACCCCAAAATAATCTTAGGGATATCAAAATAGAAACCACTTTTAATCAAAGGAACTCCAGACCAAGGTAGACTTTTTTGCCCCCAGACACAAGTTATTCTCTGAGTTCCTGCCAGGTGCATACAAGGAAGTAGGATGCCAAAAGGGAACCAAAAAGCCAACATATTAATTCCTTATGCCAACAATTCAGATGCTGTTAGACAAATAATGTGCTGAGAACATAACCTTAATCAACAGACAGGTGAATGCCAGTTGTTTTCCAACAGCGACAGGTGCAAGAAATCTTGAGGAAAGTGTCCATCATGGGCAAGGCTCAAATGAGGTAGTTAAAAATTGTGGCTTAATTTAGGTAATTTTTCATCCTCCTCAAAGGCCCTTTTGTACAATTGACTTTTGAAGTGCTTTGTTTGCTCTTAGATCATCACAGCTGCTGTGGTATCACTCCAAGCAGATGTTTCACAGAGTGCCCAGCTCCTTTCCAGAAGTAATTCCAATTCTGCCCCTGGATGTGGATTTGGCTGTGCAGGTGCCACTTTGCATGGGGTCTGCATGAATAAAGAGCCAGAGGTGGCAAATCCCAAACTGATTCCACTCTGGAGAGCTCCACACCCTGAATTTTTAACTGCCATTTTCCTTTTGAAACAAATGGATAATAAATCAGATGATTATAGAAATACCTCAGCACTCTGCTGTAAAAATAAGAGGGAAATGGGATTCCTTGACTTTGCACCGCTAGGATGGTTCCCCACACGGTGCTTGTGCAAAGAGCAGGCTCATCTCACAAGCTAAGAAATCATTCCTGTGAGACAGGAGCCGTGCTCACCTGCATGCGGCTTTCTCTGCCTGTGTGATGGCCTGAGAGCAGGGATGTGGCACTGAGGGAGTGCAGGAAACCCACGGGAGAAGTTACTTCAGCTCTTCCAAAGAAAACTCCCAAGAATGTGCCTCTTCTGCACAACGCACTGAAAATTCTTTGGCTGAAGAACCTGTCTGAAAAGGACGTGTCTGTAATTTTGCGTTGGGGGCCACGGCGGGTTTGGCTATAAGATGCGGAAGGTGATGGGAGAAATACATCCTTAAAATGAGCAAATGCTGGGCAGGTCAAACAGCTCTTGTAAAACGAGTCAGTAATGGCAATCCTAGACTAGGAGGCACCTGAAAATTAGTAAAGTGCAGAATTAGCTCCAAACTGGCAGACCAGCTCCATCTTACATGACATCTCTTTCGTTCCAACAAGCACGAGGGCAGAGACATTTAACAGATATTACAGTTCTCTATTTAGACAGAGTTAGGATGACATAATCACATCCTTTGAAGGCAATGAAGTACTTTCCAGTCCATTAGCAAGGGAGAACGGTGTCATTAGACAATATCCGTCAGAGAATTAGTCATTAAAAAAAGTTTAACTCCAGGGGTGATGATAACTTTTGCTCAGGACTCAAGAAGTTTTGAAGAGATCTCTGGCTTGCTGTTACGTCTAAAATATTGCAAAACCAGGCAATATTTTTGTTAAAGTTCACAAGAAAATACATGTAATGGTAAGGCAGGGAAATCAATCTAAGGAAAAAAAGTAATGAAAAATTTAGTAGGGATTCAAAAACCACGTTTTAAGGAATATAATCATACGAAAGAAAAGTGGTGCCCAATAATCACAATGTTCTCTAAAAAGGTAACAAGTTTAGACAATAAAAGTAACTGATATGTTAAAATTAGACATTTGTGAGGTTTTTAACCTTGTTCTACAAAACATATGGATTCTAACTTCTCTGCCTCTCAAAAATGAGAAAAGGTGAGCAGTTAATCACCTGTGAAAAGTTTATAAGGAATTTTTAGGGGTCATTTCTAGGCAACTATCTATTCAACTTCAATTTAAACGTGACCGTGGCTGATAACATTTTTGTGGTTGATCTGGATCCTTGATAAAGTGCTTTGAAGAATAACAAAGAATTTAAAATGTGTTGAAATCTTAGGATAAAAGTTGATATCTACAAAATTACTTGAGAGCAGTTGGCCAAGTCATACAGCGAGATGCTTAGAGATGTCAGCTTGCTTATCTCTCTCAAAACTTAAAGGGACTTGGGTAAAGAAACTTAATATTAAGGATTATTTAAACCAAGTAACAAAGGCTCAAGGGAGAAAATAGCTGGCAATTAAACCAATTTCAGTTAAAACAAATAACAGCTTGATTAACTTATTCAAGAGTACGTCACATAAACCACTAGAACACAGCCCTGAGGGACATGGTGCAATAGCTTCAAGTTTATACCCGCCTAGAAATTGAGTGTTATGCCAACACAAGTTTCTAGACTCAACACAATGTTAACTGTGTGAAGTGTAACAGCCTGTGGAAAACAGGAGTTCCATCAAATTGATGTAACAGTCCCTTTTGGATTACAGCTCTGGGAATTCAAATCTGGGCCTGAAAAATGTTGGGAAGAAAAGATCGCCCTCTCCAACTACTTAAAACAAACCCACCTAATATCCTCACCACTGCTGCATACTGTAATCTGCCACTTGAAATTATTAACATCTCTGGGGTCCAGTTTGTTAAATAAGGGGGAAGAAAAGCTGGCTCTGAGCCTAGAAAGCCTCAGCTCTTCACAACAGCATCTCAGGCAACAATGCTTTTAGTTTCCATGGACTGTAACCACAGCTCGTCCTTTAACCCCACTTTCCAGAGTTAAGTAGGGATGACGTTGATATCCAGCAGAAAATTTGAATTTCCTGTCAGCATGGGCTCTTGCACTAGCTGTCAGTTGTGGGTGAGGCAAAGAATTTATCTCCATCCTTATGAAGTCCTAAAACAATCATGAAAATCATTTCCTCTGCTTTCCAAACCCTCAAGGAACCGTTTCTTGAAAAGCGCTTCCATATGGTGGTAGGTACAGGAGAGGACTCATTTGGCCAGAGATTCCCTTCTCCCTCAGACAGCAGAAAGGTCCAAGAGGGTTTTTGTTGGGTCTTGACGATTAAGGTATTCCAAGGCACTGCTTTTCCTCTCTCTGCCTAGATACTCCCACTTCAGGAAGTTCCTCGGTATAGAAAAATATATATGATTCATTAAGATTGAAGCTCCTCCATTCTCTTTCACTGATCACTCATTAAAAAGTAAAAAACAGATATTAAATAAAGGAAATGTTCATTTTTCAGAAACATGTTCTGATTCCCGTTTGTCTGCAGCAGGAGAGGAAGAATGTAAAAATATCTCAGTTAACTCAGTGCTGTGAGGTGGAGATACAGAGATTTTGAACTGCCCAGGGCAAGCCAGAGTTCCTGGTCATCCTATAGTTATATTTTCATTTGCTCTACATGGAGAATAAGTTCATTAACATAAAAAGACCCAAACACATCGTGTTAATCACATTTTTATGCTATATGCAATCTAAGTATGAAATTAGTCTAAATCATACAGTGAAATTGGAAGGTTTTATAAAATCAAAATCCCAGTACAATTTGGATTTTTTTAAGATAAAGAGACATGGCCTAGTTTGCAAAAGGCTGCTTATCTCACCTTGAAAAATAAAAGCTTTGAGCATGTGCATCAGCTTGAGAACTTCAAAGTGAAAATCAATGAAGAGCCATTTTGTTCAAAGCCTTACATGTGGTGTGAAGCCATATATGAGCACTGGGGAAAATTATGAGATTTCCCTTTCTCCTTCACCTGATCTCCAAATTCTATTCATTTCCCAGCAGGAGTAAAACCCCAGCCCTGCATCAGTTACTTGGCATCCTGACATCAATCTTGCCGGGGTCAGTGTGCTCTTCAGCACTTCATGGGGTGTTTTGAAGCACCAAAACTGAGCATACCCTGGCAGGGGGGAAAAAAAAAAAAAAAAAGATTTTCTAACAGACAAATGGGTGACTTTTACTCAAATGGACTTCAGCACAGCAACAGGCCCAGGGGCAGCTCCAGAAGGCTCAGCATGACCTAGTGGGATTCATCTAATCTTTTACCTTAAAATGGTTTTGTACTCACTTTCTAATATTTGGTGGGTCTCTTATGGAGCTGAATTGGAAGAGAGACTGAAAGTATCCATCTTTCCTCTGTAACTTGAATTATGAATAATGTTAAAGAGTAAAACGCAGAGTAAACATATCATTAAAGCTAAAAAAATATTGTCTATATAACCCAAACCGAAGACCTCAGATTCATATGAGCTGTTTAAACAGTTCTGCATTTTAAAATACTGTGTTATAAGTGATTTAAAATTTACCTTTAGTGACTGCAAAATAATTTGTTTCTTCTGTCCCTGCTAGCTGGCAATAACACGGAATCACAGGATGGCTGGGGTTGGAAGGGACTTTGGGAGATCACCCAAAGCAGGAACCCATCTAGGTGGGGTTTGAAAGTCTCCAGAGAAGGAAGACTCCATGACCTCCCTGGGCAGCTGTTCCAGTGCTCTGCCACCCTCAGAGTAAAGAAGTTCTTCCTCACTTTGAGGTGGAACTTGTTGTGTTTTAATTTATGGCCATTAGTCCTCATCCTGTCACTGATCACCATCCTCTTGCCTCTGCCTTTGAGATACCTAAATGCAATAATGAGATCCCCGCTCACTCTTCCCTTCTCTGGCCTAAATAGGTCCAGCCCCCTTAGTCTCTCCTCAAAGCAGAGGTGCTCTCTAATAATTTTTGTCACTGTCTGCTGGATCATCCCCCGTACCTCCTTGTCTTTCTATTTCGATATTTTGGTTTAGAATTTCCAAGGCAGAACCACTACACAGCTCTTGTGTCAAGTTATATACAGACAGAAAAGGCAGAGGTGGCACATGCTGTGACAAGACATCCTGAGAGTGGGGAATCTAAATATTGTGTGAAAAAATTCAAAATAAATGGGCTCCATTTAAAGTCTTAAGTATTTGCAAGACAGGATAATGAATTCTTCCCTCAGTATATTTAAGCTTATTGCAGTTTATTGCAGAAATTGTGTTTGATTTCCTTTGTAAAACAGGATGCATTTAAATGGAATCACTGGGGAGAAATAGGAAGAAGATCACAACAGGCTGACAATTTTTGCCTGAAAGGTTCTTCCAGCAACTTGCACGATCCCCATCAGCAGGGGGTGGCTCACAAAATTTGGCTGGTGGAGTCAGAAATAAAATCACAACCACATCTGGCTGATATTTAAATGTCAGCAGTGCCTGCAGTGTAACTGTGGTCCCAGAGAACTGAAAGCAAACGAGCTCAGGTACCTCCTGCAATACCCAGGGTTTGATGTTCATGTGCTGTTTGGAAGGAGCAAGGGGAAGAATTAAACCCATGGCCTCAGACTATTGCTGTGCTACACTTTCCTCAACTCAGCTTTATATCAACAATTACCTACTGCAAAAGGGTTTGGATGGAAGAGGAACAATCTAATACAAAATTTTATATTCAAGGGAGCAGGCACCACAGCTGTCTAACCCCTTTTCCCCCCCTCCATTAATGCCTGTGGTTCCTTTCTAATCCATGGATTAGAGTAGAACATCCATTTCCATCTTTGGAACAGGCTGTAAACTTGTGTATTTAATGTGCTAGACGTATATCAAGAGCTTAATTTTCTCAGTCCTGACAAGTTTGTGGATTTTATTTCTGATGGCTAGCACCTACCTTGCTGAGGCTAGGCTAAGAATCAATTAGTCCTGTAATATTTAAGGCCTGTCAATTTATTTTTGGACAAGGCTATTCTTCTGCTTGACTTCGTATAACTGAACTTCAGCAATTTACTGGTACCAGTTGCTGTCTCTCCTCCTTTTGCTCTTTAGCTCTGGAAGAATAAACTCTGCTGTGGTCATGAGAACTGAAGTGAAACCATTTACAGAATTATCCTCCACCTTTCAGTTATTTCCATTAAATTTGGTCAGTGAGACTACAGTAGAGATACTTGAGGGTTTTTTGGGTGGAAAATATATGTCCCTTAAATTAATAATAATTTTCCCCAGCATCTATACACAGGTAGAACAGATATACTAATACAGAGATAGCACAACACGTTAAGAAGTTAAAAAACAAAAAACCCTTTTAAAATTCTATGTGTTTCAACTATCGTTCTTAGCACTCTGTACATTTGACGTGATAAACTGTGTTAGATGGTTTAAAACCCCTACAATTTAAATGTTCATTCCAAATACTAAATTTAATAATAATGTTTTACATCTCTTGTGGGTTTTTTTTTTTCCAGAGTGTTAACAAGTATCTCAGCCATCACAGCAGTTTTATCTCATGTTCAGTTTGTGATTAAAAATAGGATGTTTAAAAATTGATTAGTGTATTAAGGTAAACAAGAAACATAAATCTTGAACACTCTAATAGTACTACACAAATCCCTGTGAAGAAACCTATAAAAATGAAACAAAACCCACAGAAGAGTCACAAGCTCTTTTCACTCTGGAGCCCCAAAGAAGGAGGAAACAAGACAGAAGTATTCTTATTTACAGTGTTTTTTGAGCTTTCAGAACTACTCACTGGGCACTTCTTTTTCTTCATGTTTTCGCAATAAACTTGAGTCTCACACTTATGGAAAAGTTAACTTCGTACAGTTCTCCCATTCTGTTATCATCACACATCTCCAGTCAGCATTTCCTATGGAATCATGTAAGATATTTTGGGATTGGTCCCTGGGGTTGCTCTAATTTTGGCCAAAAGGATACTTTCCTGATAATAGTTTGTCCATACCAAAAACTTCCATTATAATCTTGAGCTTTAAAATGATCCTGTCAAAACACTCTCGAGCAGCCTTATTCCTGAATCATGTTTATTTTCCCCTTGGTACACCCTTGCATCACGAGTTCTGGTGTTTTCCCACCTCTTCATCCTGTTGCAGTCAAAGTTCCCATATTTTTTGTCAGCCCCCCTGCTGTTTACATGGCTGTAGGTGATGGAATCTTACAGTTCACAGGTTTTTTTTGCTGTCTCCCGGTGATGACTCTCAGCACGGCTTCTCCACCACTTTTTTCCCCTCTTTCCAACATCTTTGAAAAGGGCCAAGCTTTTCCACTCTGCTGCCACAAAACGCGGGGTATTGGAGTCTTTTTCTCTCTTTCCTCTCAGATTCATCCAATTCCCAGTTATTATCACCCCACCCTTAACAGAGCCAAATATCCCCTTTCAGTGCAGACAATGAAATCTTTCACTCTTGTTTTAATTTTCTCACCTTAACTAAATACCTTCCTTTCTGCAATGCTCCTTTTGTCCCAATACACCCTCCAAAAACCGGGGATACAACATTCAGTTCCTTCAAATTTGGATTTTATCTTGAAATTTTCTTTAATTAATAGTCCTGAAACTCTTGCTTGAAAAGAAGTGACACATGGATTTTTCCCTGTCTCTATACTTCATCTCCTACTTTTTAGGAACTGGGATGCATTATTGTCAAGGCTATCAAGTACTGTTAAATTTGAAAAGCATTTCCTTTGCAAAGAGAGAAAAAGTTGTTGAAATATCACAAAGAAAGATTGATTCATCTCTCAAGAAAAAGTCACTGCTGTCTCATGGGTAGTTTTGGCAAAATCATCTACTTGGATTAATATCAACTGCTTACTTCCTCCTTTCCTTCCTCCTTCCCCAACTGACTACTTAGTCCTAGAGAGTGAGGCATATGAAAATCCATGTTTTCTTGAGAGCTTCTCTGTTTCTGAAATTATATCTTGCCATTGGAGACCAATAAAACAGCAAAACTTTGTGTAAATTGC
Organism: Picathartes gymnocephalus; assembly: GCA_013390045.1. Taxonomy (NCBI): domain Eukaryota; kingdom Metazoa; phylum Chordata; class Aves; order Passeriformes; family Picathartidae; genus Picathartes; species Picathartes gymnocephalus. Next base: position 38,087 of record WEKY01059758.1, on the reverse strand, counting down.
TCTTGGGTTGGAAAATTACTGATTTTGCAAGCAAAGGATGTGACTTTATATGGTAAACAAGCATCATTCATTCCAGCTTAATCTAAAATAATACAAGGCTTCAGAGACAAAATGGAAACAAAGAAAAACAGAAGAAACAGGAAAAGAAATCCAGGTGTCCAAGAACAGTTACTAAAAAACCCTACAAGTCAACTAAACGTTATATTAAATAATTTGGTGTCAATTACCTTGGCTGAGGCCACACAGGACCCACAGGCAGTGATCTGGGGACAGAGTCCAAGCCATGAGTAGCTACACACACATGTTTTGGCAGTAATTTTTTATTTCATCTTCTTGTTTCTGACTTAGTTTCAAGGAAGAAGAATAATTTGTTCTGCATTCATATACATTCAAGTGTTCTCCTGTCTATCGTGCTGCTGATTACTTTGTTTATAAAATAATAAAATTTTCTGATTTTTTTTTTTTCACGTGCCAGCAGCATCAACTATGTTTTGGGCTATGAATTATACAGAGATCAGAGTAATAAGCCAAGTAACTCTTTATCTTTCTCAGTGAGAATAATATTGTCTTCTTTCAAAAGTGTTAATTTTTGAAAATGAACAGTGTCAGCAATGAAAGCGTCCTTTGCTTGCCAAAGAAATAAATTTTCATGTGTCACATGGGGGGTTTGCAGTTTTTAACTGAGTTGCAAAGAAGAAATCACCCTTGTGAAGCCATCCAAATTACTGTAAGTTTATAACTCAACCAGTAAATAAAGAGTTTTGTTGCTAGAAAATCTTACAGCTCTAATACATCTTTTATCTTTCTGTGAGTGATTCTTTAAGGGATGCTTCAATATTCTGTTGGAAGAGACTTTACTCAGATATGAATTCCCAGAGATGAGCTAAGTGTTGTGAGAAAAGGGAACATATCCCTTCATGGCTATCAGCTGTGTTGCCAAATTCACTCCTGGACAAAACATCCAGATAGTCCTGCTGAGTGGAATAATCAATTTCTCCTCCAGAAATTCTTTGGTTTACAGTCTCAGCAGCTGCTCTGGTTTTTGTGTTTGCCTCCTTACCACTTGGCACAAACTCTATTACCATTTTAATTTCAAAAGGTTTCATTTTCTCCCTACATTTTCACCAGTGTCCTCCTGTGTCTCCATCCCTGTCGTTTTCCTCCAATTTCAGCCATCCCTTTGGACTTAAGTAGTCTAAAATCTACCGTCAGCCAATTAAAATTCAGCATTGGAGACGTGAATTCTAATGTCTCCCAAAACACACAGGGAGCTTCTAAAATCTGTTAATTATCAAAATATTAATGTTACGAATAAAGAGGTAAGATAATAGTAATATCTCTTGAGAAGTCTGGTAAGGATGATAAGAAGGCCAACCAGAAAGCCCAGCTCCCATTTTTGGGACTTTAAGATGTGACCACCCTTTGCCATCTCCATGATTTTCACGAGTGCCCCTGAGCTGCAATGAATCATATCATACTTTCTTTCATTTGCTTGCTCAGGAAGATTATCCTGTGATCATAAATTATCAAAGGAAACTTCCTTTCTTCAATTGTCTCTGCTGATCTGACAAAGTGAACATTGGGAAAAGCCACCCCTACTCAGAACCCATTTGAAAGGAAAATAGTGCCACACATAAAAATAATTTTAAAAAATGGATTGAAAACCGAGACAGAGTTGTCATAGAAGTCAGTCAAGGAAATGGTAAATCATTAAAATGATCAAATAAAATGAGATGGGAGTATTTGGCTGAGATTCCTACTGCTTAATGTTTTTCCCCACTCCTGGTCAAAACGGTTCCTGACAGAGCGTTTTCCGGAATTTTATCCAGCTTATTCTGAAATGTCACAACCAGCAGGAGTGACAAAGAACATCCCAGCGTTCCCAGCAGTGATACTGGCAAATAACACCCTGTGGGCATCACCATTCTTACCTTTTTCTTCAAACCTGAACTAAATCAGTGGCAGCTCCCCACACTTCACCCCTAAGCCAGAATGCCAGGACCACTGGTCTGGCTCACTGTACTGCTCAGGACATTTTCATTGTCTCATGAAATATTCTGTATCTCATTTTATCATCTCATTTCCTTTACTTCACAGCACACATTTTAGCCTTAGCACGGAGCCCCAGCATGAGCAATCACTAGAACACTTTGCAATTCACAGGTGGAAGAAAAACATCTTGAGTTTTCCTCTCTCAAGCAATAGATTTCTTTCCCTCTTCCACTAATATATTTCTACCCTTTCCTGGAAATATCCCCTGGAATTTTATATGTTAGACTTCCTAGATACTAGAGAATTTTTATAGGTACTTTGGAAAGAAGTCACAGAGATTTGCTTTTGCAGCGCTGTCTTCTGTAACACTGTTTCATAAATTGAAGAAATGAATGTGTGGAGTGTTGAGATTCCACATTCCCCTGAAGTCAAAGCACTGCCTGACCACACACCATGGTGTTATGGGTGACAACAAACTCATATGATCCACACAGTAACATTGACTAAGAAAAAAGGCTCTCCAACACCCCCAAAGTCCTGACACATCCGTCCAAAACAGGCCTTTAGATCTGGTTGTGGTTTCTTTTGCAAATCAAGATTCCTGACTGAGTTCATCTTTTTATTTCACTGTAAACGTAATAATTTAAGAACTTTTAGAGATTTATTTTTGCCTCTAGATGAACCCAGTGACAGAGCTCCCTCTTCCATACGCCCCAACGATCTTTGTGAGTCTGGAGAAACTGAAGATCATTTTGGGCTGTTCACTACACTCCTCTGGAGGAAAAAGCTTAATATTCAAAAGTTGAAGTAATGATTTTTCTTGGTATTGGAGGTGTCAGATGTGAAATCCTCAAAACGAATTGGTCTGTGCTGGCCAGAGCTGGGTCAGACACCAGAGGCCTTCAGTGCTGGCAGTCTTCACAGCCCAGGATAAAATTCAGCCAGAAACACGTGGACAGCCATGGAATGCACGCCCGGAGCTGGGCTCTCTCTTTGCTGTTCTACTCCATCTTTCCCTTCCCCATTTTCCCTGTGAAAAGGTGGGAGAGCCAAAAGAGGAGTCCAGACTGCCTAATGGATCCAGCACAGAGGGGAAAAAGAGCCCAGAGCCAGAGTCCAGACTGAGCAGAGGTAACTGCTGTTTTAGTTTCCAGAGGACTTCTCCCCCAGATGCCAAAATCTCCCATATTACCTCAGGGCCCCGTGGAGCTGATACTGGAGAGTGAGAAAGGACAGGTTGATTATCTGAAAGCACTTGGATACCTGGGCCTCAGCCCAGACTTCTGCAAGCACCCAAAGAGTTACTCTGGGTTCGCTATGTATAAAAGGAAACTGGTTAAAACCAAAAGAATTTTCATTTTAAACTTCTCTGGTAGTCAAATCTGATGTTTTTAAACAAAGATGGGACTTGCTCCTGCTTTATGTCTTTGGAGGAAGGTATTTCTGATAACAGCTTTTCATATATATTCCTAACATACCCCTGAAAAACCATTAATTCAGTCAAATAAAGCAGGTCATAAGTGCTCACTTAAAAATAAGATCGCATTTGGAATTAGTCTTGGACATGAAATAGATATACTATATATATATATATTATTTTTTTTTCATACACTGAATCTAAGAGAGGCTCTGCACATCTCTGCTGAGGGGAGTGAAAACTGTCACAGAAGAAAAATGAAGGATAAATACATTTGAAATAATAAGCTGCAATGAAACCACTTGCAGCCAGATAAGCAGTTTCAAATAAAACAGTGTAACCCAGCTACGCAATGGAACACACAAAGAATCTGAACTGGATCTTTCTGCAGTTAAAATTTTGACTTAAAATTCAGTTGTTTAACACAGTCTGCAAATTATTGGAAATACTCAAAGATTTTTCTTTTTTTCTTAATTTGTATAACCTATGTTTTTACATCTTTCTTACAGCAAAGAATTTTGGGTGAGGCCCAAATGCTGTCACTGAACAGAATCATTGAATATTTTGTGTTTGCTTTATTACTACTTATGGCATGGGTGGGACCCCAGATACATGAGGCCCTTAAAGGACTCCTAGCCTTAAACTGAAGCACAAATACTTAATAAAAAGTAGCCTGCGCCTTCCTCTAAACCAAAAAGCCTTCAGAGACTCCTCCCTTCACACCAAGACAATGGCAATGTATTTCCACTTTGCATGGAAGGTATCCGTGAATGCCACAACCAGGAAAGCAGGCAGGCAGTGCCAGTGCAGCTGTAATTGTGGCATAAACTCTGGAATTCTGCTCCTGAGCAGTAAAAAGCCAACCTTTCCTCTCAGAATGGGATACGAGCTCCCCATTCTGTGCAGAATTTAGCCTGTAGCTGCGATCAGCTCTTTCACCTGACGTGTTGATAATTTTGGCCGTGGCGCACACACCACCAGGTGGTTGTCAGGATCTGTTGGGATGTTCATTTGAGCAAATAGCTGTTCTTGATAAATGGGTGAAGCTATGCCATTCCAGACACAGCTCTACACGTTCTCATTTTGCTCTGTCAAATACGGATCCACATCTGGAGCTGGGGAATGGCTTTGCGTTCCTTTAGCCATTTAAATTCTTAACGAAAAACTAGAGGCGTCCTCATGCACCGCCTCAACAACGACACGGGTGGAAGCCCATTCCTAAGGACACTGGAGAAGAGGGGATTCAAGGGCAATCTGTTCTCCTGTCCCATCACTGGTGGTGTCAGATAGCTGGTAGCTTCAGGGAATGAAAAGATGTCCTTCCTGAAGGACGTTATCAACCGTTGGTCTTCATTTAACACACACTGACTGAAGGGCAGAGATGCCATCATAATATTTGGCTGTAGTTTCCCTGACTGTAGGTCTGAGCCTGTTTTCAATTCTCTGCCTCCTGCCTTTCACCTACGTGCCTCCAAAACTTAGGGAATTATAAAACTAATGTCCCTAAATGATCCTTCTTTTTGACTATTATTTAATATAAATCAATATATTATTATGTGGATAGTTTTTTGTTCATTTTGTTTGGGTGTTTTCGTTGTCGTTGTTTTTGTTTTGTGTTGGTTTTGTTGGTTTTTTTTTTTTTGAGGTGAAGAGCAAATTACCTAACTGCACAAACCAGAATTTTAACAGGTTGAAAATGCAGTGTACAGAAAAAGGTTTCAAACTATCAGCATGGACCAGGTTGGAAAGAATTCTGTGAACTCCATAAAAAACAATGATTAAAGTGTGTTTCTTTTGCTCTGATGTTGCTTTGCAGAGGAAGGGTAGTCTCATACACTGAACAAACATTAAGTTTTCTACAAGCAGTGTTGGCAACAAGTACCTTCATAATAGCAACTACTAATAGTAAATATACATATAAGGTTATGTAGACATCTGAACCAGCTTTGTCGTTATTTCTTGGATTTGAAGCATGGTTATAGCATAACCAGGTGAAGTGAGAATAAAAAATATCAAACAGTTTGAACCTTTCAGATCTGACATCATCCTAGGTTATGATCTGCTTACATCTCTGTTATATACTCAGAATTTATAACTATCTTTCTTGAATTTACTCTGCACTATAACTATATACACAATTATTTCCTCCACAAATTTCCACAAAATCTATTATCTTGATGTTATAATTGCTTTAGTAACCTTATCAAACCTATGCTTCAGCTGTATCCCTATATTACCTTTCAAGGGTATATTTTACCTGCTTTGCAAACACACACTTTTCTGGCCCAGAGATGATCCTTGGGGACAGAGAGGAGTGAGGGGAAAGAGGTGGGGATGAGGGGAATGTTCAAAGACTGATTCTGTAACACAGCATGCTCCAAAAGTGCATAAAAACATTTCATCTGCCATATTTTGCAGTTGCACCACACATGAACTAAACAAAAGACTTAAGGACCATTTTTTGTGCTGTGCATGGCATGTGCCAGACAAAGATGCCATCTCTCTGTTTTATATGTAAATACACACCTGAAGAACTGCTACTGGTGCAAAAGAAGAAGAAACATCACTGCTGGCCTTTAGCAAAAGAAAAATTTGCAACACCATTTTGAAATGGTATCTGTACCCTGTCTCCTTGCAAGAAACTGAGGATGAGGCTGTTAAAAAAGAAGCTGCCAATGAAACCTGGGCCACAGAGCAGAGTATTATCAATGGAACACCAGGCAGTCACAGTGCTCACCTCAGTGTCCTCTGCTTTCATTTAGGTAAGCTGCCAGCTGGATAGAAAGTTTTTCTCCACAAACACTTAGAAGTAAAAGCCCAGGTTGCTCTCAGAGTAGTGACAAAAACTTTTTCTTATTAGTTTCCTAAGGCTGTAGAAGATATTTCCAAAACAACATCATCACAACAGAAGGAGAACAAGGCAGAGACGTGAAGTTCACCAAAAGCATTTTTTCTTTCACTGAAGCTGCACACAAGTCTTGGCCCAAGCTGAAGGGCTCTGGGCCATCAGAGCTTTGTCTTTTCCTTTGGAAGGAAAGAAAAAGTCTTTCCCCAAACCAAGGGCTCTGGTAAAAGCTCTGCAGTGGGAATTTCACCTTTTTTTCTCATCCCCTTCTTTTCTCCCTTGGGAGGGTGATTAGGCCCCAGGAAGCTCTGTGATGGAAAGCAAAGCCCAAGGCACCCAGCAGATCACACCGTGAGCACATATTTATATCTGGCTTTTAATGGAAACTAGCTACCTTTAAGCTATGAATTAAGACCAGTTTAATGAGCTTGAGTGGCTTCATTCTCAATTAAAATTCTCATCCTGCTGATATGAGCCTGAATGCTGCTCCTGCCAAGCTGCCAGACAACAGAAGAGCCCCTCTTACCTGAAGAGGAGTTTTACAAGAAGCCAGACACACAGGGATGGGTAGGGAGGGGGATTGGTTAGGCTTACAGAGTTTTTAAGGTACCTGGTTTTGGCAGATTATTCTTACTCCTTATAGTCATCTAGGCATTTGCAGCCCTCAAAACATTTATCCCCCAGACACTCCAAGTGAAATAAAAACTGTTATTTATCGACCTCACTTTTATAGGACATGGAATAGAGACAAAAAAACCAAGAAGGCATAAACCACTCCCCCTCCTTAGCAAAGGAGCCCTGTCAGCCCTGAGAGAGTCTCGTGCTCCCAAAAATGCCTTCCTCTCTACATGGATTTCATTCCATGAGCTCCAAAGCAGCTGGCAAACAGTGCCCTGTGTGTGACTGAGGTTCTCAACTCAGCTTCATTCATTCATAGCTTTGCAAATTTCCCCAAGTCGATCCCAAGGGTCCTTGTGCACACCCTCAGCAAATACCAGCTCATGCTAATCAAAAAAAGAAACCCTTTTTCTTGTGGGTTTAGAAGAGAATGCATTGCTTTCCACCACCATGCCCATAGACACTTGGTGGGACCACTGAAGCTGCCATCATTTGCTTGGGAATTTTGAAAGAGAATGAGAACAAACCTTTGGCTGTTCAGTGTCAGCATAACCTGAACACAGCAATGCAATGATTTGGTTTTTGAAAAAACCAGGCCTCTCTCATGTTCCCATGAGCCTTAAAAATATTTTGTGGCCTTTTACTTTGCTCAACAGGCTACTTAATATTTATTTTCAGGAAAATAAAAAAAAAAAAAATAGTTGAAAAAGAATAGAGTCAGAATAAATTCACAATGCTTTCAAAGGCACAAGGGGAGTGTAGGCTCAGGTCCTAGTGGCCAGGTCAGAACCAGATGAACTTTAAGGTCCCTTCCAACCCAAACCATGCTAGAATTGCATGTTACTTCTTCTGTGCCTTAAGCCTTTCTAATTTTAGCAGCCTAAAGATGCTATTCCCCCCTCCAAATCAGGAGCTCAGCATCTCCCCTTCCCCAGGAAGGGCCCTGGGGGCTGCTGGCCACCCCACAGCCCCCACTGTGGGCACCACCACAGCCAGACCTGGCTTCCCCAGCTGCAGCAGATGTTTTGGGGCTTGGGCCAAAGGAAACTTTGTAAGGCTTTTCCTCCCTTTCAGGGAGGAATGCCAAAACAGTCAAGAAATGGGAAATATATAGCTTTATTCAGCTTTCCAAACCAGGAGGGAAGTGCTGCTTTTGGGTTGTTTGGAAGGGTGTAAGAGGCCAAATTCTGCCATTGAAAAAGAAAAAAAAAAGTAAAAAGAATGGGAGTTGCACCTGTGTAACTCAAACATCCCTGTCTGCATAAAAGGGGGAAAATTTTCTCTCCATTTCAACAGATCATATATAATTTTTCTAAAACTTCTTCATACAAGCATAACATGGCAACGTATTTTTGAAAAATTAATTCCAGAATGGAACAAGGAACATTTTCCTACACAAATCTGGTACCTTATCTTATCACACTGGGATAACGATGTTTTAGTTGCCTTCAAAACACAGGCAGCCTAAGATTCCTAATCAGTCAATTCTTTGTTTAAATTACATTTCGAAATTAACTGTGCCAAGCTTGTCACCAACCCAAAATTTCACTTAGTTTTTAAAATTCTATTTAAAGTAAATAAATAAAACAGCCCATGAGAAGGGGAATATATTTTATCAGCTTGTATTTGAATTTTCTGTTTGTAATTTTTCCTGCCTTGATAATGCACAAAGATATCTCCTTGTGGAAATAATCCCAATTTCTGTATATCACTCATAAGGATTATCAACAGCTTGAACATGTACATTTCTGCAGACACCCTGCTTGTAGACCTCTCTACTGCAAACTTAATAGAATATCCAGTCAGAGTAAGTAATTATTGCACTGAGAAACTGGGCTCTTCAATTTGAGATAAAACCACTACAAGAATCCAGAGAACAATCCTGGAAGGCAAAAGACTGAGCACATCTGCTACACCCTTGATCTACAGGATGGATTTTTTGGTTTTTTGGCTCTATAGGTGGTTGGATGCATTAAGAAGCCACTAGGATCCTGTTCAAACTAATCTTAAATATGAACAAGGTGGGTATCACTTATTCCACTTTCTTTTGGTGTGGAATTGTTAAAAAAGCTGAAATTGCACTCACTCAATATTTAAGCCAGTCAATAAAACACACTCAGCTCACACTTCTTCTGGAGATTCAGAGCAAGGTTCAATCATGAGAAGAGCGTTTTTCCTGTGAGCATGAACCTTTTAAAACTCTCAGACCTGTAAATCTCCGGGCTGGAACAGACTCAGTACTCTGTAAAGCCCTGGTGATCTGAGCTTGGAGCCCTCCACATTGCTCTGGCAGCAGGGCATTTATTGGAATATGCAGTTATTTATGGGAATAGTCAAAAACTCGTGGAAATAATAAGGTTCTGAGGACAGATAAGCAAAGCTTTTGTTAAAGTAAGAATTAAAGGCTTAACATAATAGGGGAGATTTAAAATGTAACCAAAAGGAAGCAAAACCCAATTTGGTGAATTTACACAAGCATCCAGGAAAAAAAAATAAAGGACACAAACCACACACAGGTTCTTTAACCTGTGTGAAAGAGCACAGTGAAGCTGAGAGTGTCAAGCCACAATTTTAGTCAGTCATGTATTTCAAGGACCTGATTGTTTTCCACACATTGCTCTTAAACATGTACAACCACTACAATTCAGGAAAAGTTCCTAAATGGATCAGTGAAATCAGAAAGTAGTCCCAGCAAAGCCAATTTATTTTATTTTACAAATTGGTCTCTCTACCTTTAATTAATTATGAATTAACTGAATACTTGTTTCTGTCAAGTTTGCTCTTCAAGCAAATTTGGAAACTCTAGATACAAACGTATCCTGCCTGTTGTTCTTGAATTATTTGCTACATTCTTAACTCTGTATTTTGAGGGCCTGACAGTTCAGAACAAGAGTCTTGACAAATTAAATGCTTTTCTTTTTATGTCAGGATAAATTGTCATTTATTAAAAAAAATGAAACTGATGGTTTATGACACCTAAGGAAACTTTATTTCAGGAGCTTCTTTATGTCTATATATTTATATAATCTGAGACTCTCTCACTAAACACCACAGACATACCTCACATTAACCGAGTTAAAACCACTCATGTCCAAGGGTTATGGATTCTCCAGCTTATTTACAGGTTTTATTTGATTAAAAATAAACCATCTCTTACACAAATATTTGTTGAGAATGTGTAGACATGTGTGTTGAGGTCAGAAGTTCTGTAAGAATTGCAGTTCAGATCATTTGGGAGCAGCCCTACGGTGCCTAAATCCTTTCAGAGGAATGTTATTAGGAACTTGCAAGGGTTGCTGCTCCTTAGGAAAGTATTTTCTAGAAATGATTGCTACAGGCAGGTGAAAAAGCCATTTCTTTACCATTACACCCATGATGCAAAGGTGAGTTAAATGCAGATTCAAAAATGTCTGTCTGAAAGGAAAGAACAAAGGCCTAGGATAATGAAAGCTCTGTATTTCAATGCACGAGAACAGTCTTTATGTTTGTGGCAGCAAAACAGAATTCTTTTGTAATGGATCATCCCAACCTCACCAAAACATCTGGTCATCTTTTCCCATCTGGACTCTTTTTTTCTTTTTTTTAAATTTTTATTTGGCTTTGCACATCTTGGTAGTGGTGAAGGTGAAGCAAGTGCTGGCAAAGAAAACCAGTGAGAAGGGTTTGATGGTTTGGGGCTCAGCCAAGAGGACATTGTCCAAGCTGTTCCACATTGACCCCCAAGTGCCTGAAATCTCCAGCAAAAGAGAAAAGCTTCCCATGAGACAAGTAATTCAATCTTTTTCTGGCTGGCTCAAGTCTTCTTACCAAAGGCTATGAGTTCATCGTGACTTTAAATGAATTAAATGGAACTCTCTAATACATAGCTATTGAAACATCACCTGCAGCTTTAACTCTCGCTTGGGAGACTTGAAATATGATAACAATTTCCAGTTACTTCCATTTTCAGAAATCCTCTGTACATAAAAAAGAAATGCCAAGGTATTACGTGGCCCTAAATACATCGCTCTTATCAGTGCAGAAGGATTAGCATTTCATCCCTTCATAAAGAAACCTCACCCTCTGTGTTCACACTGCAAAGGTCCCCTGAAAACCTGAATTTACAGCAAAATGAATCAAAATAGTTCAGGTGACTGCTGAAGAGTCATCTATTTTTATGGGTTCAGAGCTGCCTAATTTTTCATCTAACAGTGGGTATGGTGTTTGTGTCCTGTTCCTCTGCCCAAAAATAAACTTCAACTTTTAAAAACATCACAGTTGGAAGCAGTCACTCTAGGATGGGACTCCTCTCTAGCAATCTTTTTCAGTGCAGAACTAATACGTGTATTAAAAAAAATAATAAATGCTTCACATCAGAGTAAATCCTTTTAACCATTAAAGAACTTCCCTGAATCTTATGCTCAGCATTTTATTGAGCTTTTACTTTCAATCTGCTTTTTCCTTCTTTCTTCAGCTTTATCCAGCTTCTATCTAGAGCTGTGCTGCAAATGCTCTGCGGGTGCTCCAGACACCCTGAGTATTTGGGGAAAGTGAACAACTCCCACAGAGTTTTTAATCTGTTGCGAGTGGAACCCTAGAAGAGGTGAAAATCCTTCAAAGAATGAAGACAAGGGACTATATTCTAGTCTAGTCTTGCTGAAATTCGAAAGCAAGGGGTGCAACAGGAAAGGGCCAAGAGCGGCAGGAACGAAAGCACAGGAAGGCGGTCAAGGGATCGCTCACATTCAGCACTTGTGAGGCTGAATCGGGAGCACGGCATCCCATCCCCACCTCCCTCAGCCCCCGAGACAAAAAACAAGACCTTGAAAAAGGTCGTAAGGCAGGCAAGCAGGATGAGCAGGGGCTGAAGGCAGCATTCTAGGAGGACAAGCTGAGGGACTGGGGCTGGCTCAGGCTGGAGAAGGGGAGGCTCTGAGGGCACCCAGCAGCTGCCCCCACGGCCTGCGGGGAGGCAGAGGCAGGCCAGGGGTGCCCAGCAGGGCGCAGGCAGGCAGAAGCTGAAACAAGAGCAGTTCATGCTGGAAATACAGAAGAGCTCTTCCCCTGTAAGGTGAGTGAGGCAGTGGAGCAGCCCCTGCCCAGTGCAGGCTCCAGCCCCGATGTTTTTCAAGACGTGACTGGACCAAGCCCTGAGCAAGCTGGGCCGAGCCCTTGGCTGACCCTGCTCTGGGCAGCAAGTTGGATTAGAGGCTTCTCAAGCTCCCTCGCAAACCCCATTTGCCCTCTGATCCCATGCAAATTCATGTTTGCCCCACAGGTGCTTCTCTCAAGACTTTTCCAAGCTTCACAGAGCTTTTAAGAGAGCATTATAAATATTACAGTGGACTCTTGCTGGTTCCCCTGTGATCCTGAAGTCCTGCTGGCACCACTTAGCAATGCAGAAGAGATCATCCGCTGTCTTGTGAGATTTTCACACGCACCTTGCAGCAGGAAAGTATCAAGGTACAAATTCTGTGTTAATACACCTGCAGGGACAATCAAAGACAGGAGAAAGGGAGCATTTGAAAAGGGCTAAAAAAAGGAATTATTTATATAATAATATTCAGCCAAGCCTTATAAATACAGAGAAGGTACAGTAGCCACAGTAGCATGAATAGCTATGATAAAAAGTATAAATATTGCAGAAAGGGGTGGACAAGACAAGATTTCTGTGTGATGCAGCATTTTGGGCCTCTGGGACACTTGCAAGCCTTAATTTACTGCACCAGGAGCTGTTTGTGGGACCCCATCCTCATCACCCCGCTCTGTCCATCCAGCACTCATCCAGGCTGGGGAGGGCACAGCCGGTACTGAGACACTCCAGTTTCTGGCTTGGGCTGTCCCATGGACACACATTTCCTAAACAGCTCAAAGGGAGAACAGTAAGAACCATCTCTGGAAGAACAAGAACTCCTCAGAACCTGAAATATCTGCCACGCTTATGGCCACTCGAGCAAAAGCAGAATTTAAGAAATAGCTATGCACTCTTGTCCAGACACTGTGCTAATCTCACCAACAAGAAAATGTGTCCTCTGCAAAGTTCTAAAAGGTAAAGCAGGCATTTTAGAGAAGCACATTTTTTGAGGTGCTATTATTCCCACTGTTCAATACTTTAGCAGCTGCAGGAATTGGTAGGAAGGCAGTGCATTTGCAGAGTCTTTTGGAGCATTTTAACTGGTGTCACTGCAGAAACAAGGCAAGACTACCAGAGCAGCCATCTCACCTCTCTACTGATACCACTGAGAAGGTAAATATTCCCCAGATCTCAGCTGGATGAACAAAGCAGTAAAGCTCAGCTCTCAGCAAGTTCCCAGCTGAGCACTGACTCTGTTTTAAAGTTTGTGGTTTTGGTCTTAGCTGAGTGCAAGCACTCTGTTATTGATCTGTAATCGAGGCCATCTCACAGAGCCCTGCAGAGTAGCAGGGAAGATAAGGGTCTCTGACAAGTAATAACTCCTTTTCACCTCTGTTTTTGATTCTATCTCCAGCCATCAGCCTTCCAAAGGCAGCTGTAATGAAAGCTCCTAGGCAAATGAAACCCAGGTCCCCTCCATAAGTCACAGGTAATACACCATTAAAAATACTTCTGAGGTTTTATAGCCCCCAAAAAAGAACACACACTGACTGCACGGAGAGCATCTTATGGGAATACCTCTAGGACAAAGAACTGGGAGATTTCATCCTCAGGAAAAATGGACTTTATTTCAGTCTCTGCTATGCTCAGCAACATTATTACCTTGGCTAAGGACTGCATTAAAGAAGAATTAGCTAAAATAAATTGTATCCTCCTTTTGATCTGAGTATATCTATGGATTTTTAGGAATGGGGATTTGTAACAGCACCCCTCTGCCCAACCTCTTTTTATTTCCCTATTACCAGTTAGGAAACCACTGAAGGCATGTATATCCTGTGCTGCAGAATACAGTAAATGTAATTAGTTTACAGGTTAACTGCTGCTAAATGCTGCACAGCCCTCAATGCAATCAGTTATTAGTTGGAGGAGTAAAGCTTTGTTTGCCCAAGAGCCCTGGTAAGGTCTCAAATAAAGCTTACTCAAGTACATTTGCAGAGGTGTCAGTGAGAATCCCCATAAAATGGTCCTTAAACTGCATTTAACAGGCTTTACTTGATTAATTGAGAAATATATTGGCTGCTATTGGTGATTAGTAGACACCTAAATGTTTCCATTTACAAGAATCTTAATAAGGAAGCATTTGAGGAGAATAAAACTTTAATTTAATTTAAAAAACAAACCAAACCATACAGATTTCTTTAACACATCACCTGAGCACACCATGTTGAACCCAGCAGCAGGAAATCACATTGATAACTTCTGTATCCTTACCAGCAAACACTTGCATTTATTAGTATTGCTTTAAAACATAAAAATTTCTCCAAAATCAACACACACACACACATATATATGTGCACATATATAAAATGATTTTAGCAAGATATAATTCATCCTTTCTGAATACAAATCTGTTAACTAATTGGAGACATATTAACTCCTACATTAAACCACATCCTAAAAGACATTTTTGTTTTTTCTCTCAAAATTTCTCAGCAATCACTTATGTGAATTTTACTAGATCATCATCCAAGAGCTACCTGATCATGTTTTCTCTACAGCCAGGAAACATGCTGCAGTTGGGAGGGTCTATAAACCCCTAATTGAAGCATTCAGTCTTTGCAGATATAGGTGCAAATAAAGCATCTTTTAAAGTAAGGAATAAAATTATTTCATTTACCAAACTCAAGCCAATAATTTTAATCAAGACAACCAATGAGTATATGGGAAAGGTAGAACCAACAGTAATTATTTTATATTTATGCAGCAATAGGAGAATTTATCCTAGTCCTACTGATTTCAAGGGCTACAAAAACCCCAAGATCCTTGCCCAAACCAAATGTAACGTCAGCTTCTGTTCTATGCTGAGCCCAATCTCAGATTTCCAACACACTTCTGGAGCTTTAGTCTGAACTGGTTTTGCACTCTGAGCAAAATAACACATCTTGCCCCAAACATATGTGTTCAAAGCTGGAAGGAGCTGTTTGAACAAGATAATCTCAAATGTGGAACACTGGGGGTTAATTACAGGATACTGGCTGTATTGTACAAATATTCAATTAACATCTTCCAAAAAGATGAAATCCTCACACAGTATCTTGCTTTTAATTACAGCTGATAAAACATTGTCAGTGCTATGAGAATCACACACACTACACTAAGAAGAAAAATTACATCCAAGAACCTGGATTTCTTCTCTAAAGTGTTGACATCTTCCAAAAGTGCAGCAATTCCAAGAAATTTCTGTTTCCTCTCGAGGAAAACAGTCTGCACTTTCAAAATGGGGTGCAAAATAATTCAGGAAGGAAAACTTTCAAGACTCAGTCAAACACAGAAAGTGTTCTTAGTAAGAGAATAAAACTGGTTGGTTGTACTTCAGAGAGGACATGGTACCGGGCCAGTGGAGCCAAGAGCATGAAGAGCAAACAACCCCAGAGCAGGTGATGTGACATTCTCCCAGAATATTTGCCTGGGGAACTTTCAGCACAATAAACACAAATTGATCTTTACAGAAAACCAGGTAAAATTATCCCCATCCTATCTGCAATCTGGCTGTCAATGTTTGTCTCTTCCACAAGACACCTCAGAATTAAGACCCCATCGTATGTTCAAAAGGAAAAAGAACATCTTCAAATATACCTCTGATTTTAAGGACATGTTCTCGAGCCTTTTATCACTTTGCATCACACTTTGGTTTGTGAAGTCTCAGTTGCCTTGTAAAACAAGATTTAAGATATTAAAACTGCTCTGATTCTGATGAAAACATACCCACAGAATTCCTAAAAGGATGCAGCTGATTTTTGTAATAATTTTCTACACACTCTGTCATACTGATCAAGTACTTAGGAGAAAACTCTTAGAATAAAACAGAATTTTCAAATAAGACAGAGGAAACCCAAAAGCAACACTACTGATGTTGTGTGGGCTGCAAAGACCTTTAAAAGCAGGGCAGTCCAGAGAAATCAGTCAGATTTGTAACTCACGTACCTCCAGCTTCACTTGTGCAAATCAGTAGTGTTACCCTCTTTTAAAGCACCGTTCCACTTCACTGTGTGCAACTTAAAAGCCTACAGAGCTGACTATGCTTTATTAGTGGAGAGCAGCTGGGGAGAGGAGAATTCCTACACACCACCTTGTCATGTAGAAACACCAGGCATTATTTTTATTAATTGTTAAGCAATTTGTCTGCTCTACCACCAAACAACTTTCCCTCATGTGCAATCCACAGCCCTGCCAAGAGAAGGCTGCCAAATCACCACTCCCTCCACCTGAAAGCCATTTTCATAAGCTCTTGTTTAAAGTAGAGACCAAATGGTTATTGTATTGTTGTTAATGTAATGCAGCTCGATTGTAACAACCTGGGGCAGATACACAGGCTTTGGACATTTATGCTAACAGATGTTGGAGAAGGGAACAATTCTGTTTGGGTTGTTTATATGCCAGCAGATCTTGTGCTGAATCTATATAAAAACCATCTTCCTCCCCCCTGAACATATATATTAGAGAAAGGACTACATTAATCCCCAGTGTAAATCCACTGAAGTCAGCAGTGTTACATCAGCAATGAGTTTGACCCTTTGTGGTTAGCTGACATTTATTTTACGGCACAGTCATGAATCCATCTTCCCCCTGTCTGCCCACCTTCCTCAAGAGAGGATGTGCTGCACCAAATTACCAAGGGAATCACTTGGTGGTGGCTTTCTGAGTATGAGCTGAACTTCTCCAGTTATCGAAGGATATGGTTTCACATGTTTAACTTTTGTATTTGGATAAAGGGATTACGCCATGAGTAATGTCTAACAACCATTGCATATGGTTTATTTGCTTTGCAACATCTGCTGAAGCTCAAATCCAATTAAAAAAAAAAATCTAGAGACTAACTAAAATCTCAGCATTGTACCAAACTAGCTCCCACATCCATGAGAATACAAAAAGGCCCTGCCTCAAACCCATCCACTGATTTACATCACTGGTGCCACCAGGAAATATAACAGTGAAAACAAAAGTAAACAGTGGAAGAACAACAAGGGGAAGAAAAAGAAGCTCAGTGCTGAGCAGAAATGGAAATTTCCATGAGGGTGTAATGCTGGGAGAGGATGAGACTCAGAACAACAGAGGAAAGGTTTTGCTGGTGAAGTAATAACATAATAGAGAGAAATTGTGTTGGACCTTTTTGAGGTTTCTTTGAACAAATCCGTTTGCAAAGGCCTTGGGTGGCCCAGCAATCTCCTTCCTTATTTTCCCTGTGAACACTGACATGTGGAACGTGTCTTTGAAGGTCCATTAGGAAAGTGACTCCATAACAGATGGATTTCCCTGGTTATTAGCAGGTACAAGCTAATGACAAACAGCACCGTGGCTATTACCTCTTACTTAAATTATTTCCTTAGCAAAAGACCAGTACACATTTTATGATTCCAAGAAAATAGAGAACAGGAATATGTTTCTAACATCCCCTAAAGAAAAAAGTGTCTACCATCTGTTTCTTTCAGGTTTGCTACTCATATTTTAATTTCTCTCCTTTCTTTTAGGTGTTCATTAACATCCCTAATCCTTGAGTGTCGAAATGGAAATCCTTGATCAACAAGGAATCTTGGTCAAGGATCTCTAGAATCACACTAGAGAACAAAAATCTTGGCCAAGTGTCCTCTTACTTGGTCCTAACACAAAGCAGGAATTGGAATTTATTCTTCTTGAAAAAGGATGCTTTCAGTACCAGCAGTATTTTAATGCTCATTTAGTAAGAAAATAAAGATAATAAAGAAATAGGAAAAGAAGATGTTTTATTGATGCCCGGTTGGTGTGGCCGTCTTCAAAGGTTGTTAGAACATGGAACAGAGTTGGACACTGAGATTGAGCGGTCATTTTAAAGAGGAGGGACAAGGTCAAACAAGCTGAAAAATCTCATGCTCTGTGAAGTCTCTCTCTCATCATTTAGGGAGAAATCATCTCACCAGCAAAGCTTGCTGGTTCTCCTCCATTCTTCCATCTAGGGAAAGATCCTAAATGACGTAAACCCAGAAGAAGCTTGCTTATATCACAGGCAATGCCTGGATTTGCTATCCAAGCACGGCAGTTTTATCTGTGTCATCACTTGGAAAGTTGTCAGTCCTGTCAGCCTTTCTGTGAAGTGTGAAATAAAGACCCCACTTCTCTGATCAACACCCCTTATTTGTGGATGCAGGAAGCCTGGGCAGAGAAAGACTCAGGCATATTTTTGATGTTGTGTCTGGTTAGAAACTCTCTCATGGATCGAGTGAAAGTTTTTCATGTTTCTGCTACTTTGTTATGAGAATTGTTATCAGAAGAATGAAAACATCTTGCAGCTGGTGTTTGTTAGACATGTTCATGGTTAGCCAATAGCTTTTAGGGGGTGTTAATATTGTTAACCAAGAGTATATGCTTGTACGAGGTATCCTATATAAGGATCCAATATTTGAAATAAAACTGACTGAACTGGACTCTCCACACTGGATTTTATGCCGCTTTTCCCTGTCATCCCTGGGAGAACAGTGACACATATTTATAGCCCCTACTTTTCAGTTAAACTTGGGAAAAGGTAAATGAAATTTAGCTTACCTTCATCTTCTAAAATATTGAACAAAAAGATGTAATTTTAAAAAACCCCAGAGCAATAGTCTTCTTCATTCTGTGGCAAATTCCAGGTTAACAGAAAGAGTCAGGACTGTTTGAACAAATTTAGTCAAAGTGATATTTACTGTAATAGCCACTGCACAGTTTGCTGTTCCATCCCAGAGCACCCATCAACTCAATTAAGTAAATGAGAGAATCAAGTTATTTGGGGAATGCACACCTCTAATTAGCTGGAATTATTTGTGCAGTTAATTCATTTATAGATAGATTTCTCAGCAAGCCCACAGCTTCCACTGCTTTCTCACTGCTGTACCGGGCTTAATTGCCATTCTGTTTCTCTTAAAAACCTTAATGGGTAATTGAGTGCTGTGGGGGAATGCAGGTGGGGAGAGGGAGATCTGTAAAGGGCAGGCTGTCCTCAGTCACAGGGCTGGAAAAGGACCTTTTTCTTCCTTCTGACAACTCCTGTTGCCTGACCTGCACTTCTGCATGGTACTGGTACCTTGTTGCCAGAGAGAGAATGTCCAGCTTGAACCTCACCTGGCAGATGCCAGCCAGCTCCTGGCCAATCCTCCTTGCTGCGTGTTAAAGAAACCTGACCTCCCCTCCAAGCAGAAAAGCAATGGCTCTTATCAAATGATGGAACGATGCCTGAGCAGAGCTTTCCATTATTTCATTACCACTGCAAATATCTACATCACAGACACACAAAACCCCATAGAACACACCTGTTTTTTCTTGTTAACTTCAAGTGATTGTCACCAGTTTCAGAGGAGAACACAACTACAACTGATTTTAGGAAAGTGGATAAAAAAAATTTAAAAAAAATATCAGATTCTGGGCCAGAGGATTTTGCTGTCTGACTCTATGAGGGAATGGAAAAGTCTTACATTTTTCAATTTTTTATTTTTACTGAAAAGCACTCTAAGTTTTTTTTTTTTTTTTTAGTTTTAATGCACTTTGGGTATTGAAAGGACATGGTTTTATTTAAATTAGCAGTAAGGCATCTGACCAAGTCACTCACAGTTAGAACTACCCAAAAATACGTGTCTACTGAGAGGACTATTTTTGACTAATTAGAACATGGAGAATTTTTATCAAATTGGATCAATTACTGTTTAAAAATTGCAAGAAAAGGATTGTAAGCACTGAGCTATGTTTCCAGGGTAGCTAAGTTACTGTAGAAAGAAAACAGCTGCTAGAAATAGTGAGATGGAAAAAAAACCAAAACAAACAGGGAATTTCTCTTTTACAGAAAACATTTGGTGCCTGTCGTGTAGCTGAACCATTCCTGCATTTCTTCTAAGGAGCAATTTTCAGCTCAGCACATACAATACATATGGACCATTGAAAGGAAGCAAAATACCCCAAAACACAGGGGCCCTGGACCAGACCAAGCCCCCTCTGGCCAGCAGCACATACAGGGTTTGACCGATGGCTTGTTCTGCCTCCCCCAGCCCCCTGAGAGCTGCAGGCTCATCCCCGGGGAGCTGAGGGATATTTCCCCAGCACCAAAGCAGAAATCATCATCCAGTGGCTGAAACTCAAGAACTTCCTGCAGAAGTTGCTCGCTTCCCTGAGGTCTGCTTTTAGACGTGTCACTTCAACACTTCTCCCTGCTCTTTCAGCTCCTGGCTGCAGCTGTTTGGGTTGCAAGGCACGAAAAATCAGGGCTGGTCACTGCTGGCTGGGGCAGCACCAAGGCCATGACCCCAGGCCAGGTTGCTAAGTGCTGCTGCAACACAAATAAGGACCTGGTGCTTGGCAGCTGCCTGAAATTAATGGGCTGGAGGGGAACTGAGGGACTTTCCAAGGGTTTTGGAGAAACCTTAGGCCAGCCACTTCCCATTCTGGATCCCAGCTTTTCCATCTGTAAAAGCTGAGGGTGAGATGCTGACTTCATGTGAACCTCCTTGAAAGCCAAATACTAAAAACATGCCCCTCTATGACAAGTTATAGCCCATTTGTTTTAGTAATATTAGACAATGTGAATCACATTTAAAGGAAAAAACCCTAAAATTACTTCCTTAAATATATAAACTTTGCTTGCTGCTACCTTTGCTGATGAAGCAACCACACAGTATTTGGCTATTTTGGATATGGGGGGGGGGGNTATGGGGGGGGGGGGTGGGCATTGATATTTGAAACACAGTTCATGGAAAAGATAGATAATGCCCTACTCTTAATATCAGAGGAAAAATTATTTATGCTCTAGAGATTAAATCTGGACGTGTACTGGAAAGAAATAAATGCAGGTATGAAATGTTTGATTGATTTTTAATTAGACACTTTAAGATGTATTTATTTTAACTGGCTTCAGGGACAGATCATTATTTATTGCCACGTCATGTTTTACTGGAAACTGGAGGCACAAAGTTCTTCGCCAAACTCACTGCAGACAGGAGGAAAGATAGACAAGTCTCAGTCACCACCTGGGAGAATTTGAGGAAACCTTTTGATGGGAAAGCAATCCCAAAGAGCAAACTTAGAGGAATTTTAATTTCTACTGCTGGAAAGCAGCAGAGCCCACATGGATGGCAAGAGATGAAATTGCAGCCTCCAGGAAGCCAGGGACAGAGCAGCACTACAGCCCACATCCCCTGTACTCATCACCCAAACTCCTCGAAAGGCCTCCCAGGTAACAGCTCTCTGCCCTGAGAGTTTCCCATTTCATCCAAACCCTCTTACCCCACCCCTCAAAGCCCAATATTTTCTGGAAACCACTCCTTCCCTGCTCTGTGGCAGCAGCATCACTTGTAAAGGGGTCTCATGTCACTGTCCCCACTGCAGATGTGGGATTACACTCCCCTGGCTCTTTTCCTGGGAAAATCAGCCAAGGGATTAGGCCAGGAGTAGGAAGGCTTTGAACTGCAGAAATCTCTTCCTCCCACAATACTACACTGATTTGCTTTGCCTAGAGGGGTGCAGAGCAGAAATAAAGAGCAATGTTTCCAGGCAGCTCCCACAGATAAAAATTACCTCTCTTGTCTGGCAAACTTTCCAGAGTCTTAGCACAAGATAGGAGAGCAACAAATCCCCTTGGGCCCAGCTTTGTGGTCAGAAGGGGCAAGATTGGGAAAACAATCCTATTCCCCAGGCACTGAGCAGTATTCCTGGATAAGTAACTCTCCAAGCTGAGCCCCTGGACCAGAATCCACCCTTCCAGCAGTAAATCTCAGCTTCAAGTGGTGCAGAGGCACCTTGGGAACAAGGGACAAACTCTGTCCCCAGGCTGCGTTGGTGCCTCTGCCAGCTGGGACCTGCAAAATGCAGCTGACAGCGAAGGAGGGGCTGCAGCACTGCTGCCCATTCTGCTTCCCTCTCTCATTTTCACAAAGCAAAAAGATATCTTTGACGATTTCCGTGGAAAAGAAGCATACCTGAGGGCCAGATAAGGAATTAAGGGGGTTCAGAAAATTTGTCAGGGACCACAATGAATATGTGTGGGGAAAAATCCCAGTCCAGCCATTTATACTTCTCTCCAGAAGCCAACAGCTAAAGACTAAAGGTGAAATGCCCTGTAGCATAAAAGAAACTGGATAATTATCTAATCAAGTCAATACTTCTCAGAAGTGATGAATTCATTCAACCACTTTGACTGCCACTGTTTACAAGGCACTTTGAAGATGGATATCCAACGAAAGATCTTTAAGTGTTGTGCACTGACAAGTTACTGGCATGTTTTGTTACCTGTGGGCTTGTATTTCATTCTTGTCTGCCACAGGAAGGAAAAGGCTGACATTTATAATTACCAGGGGTGCTTTTAAGTGGTGTAATTTTTCAGTAACACACAAAAAAAAGGGGGGAAAAGCACAATAACAACCAAACAAATCGTACAGACATAAAAAAACCCCACCCAATGAAAAACCCCAACCAAACAAAAACAAGAAAGGGAATTCCAGAATTTTCTCTTTTTAGTTGAGGAGATGCTCTCACGCCTTCATAAAGTGACACTGTGACAATGAAGAATTCACAACAGCACAGCAAATGAGAGCAATTAGGCAGGCCAGAGTTTACAGAAATGCAATCAGCCAGCTGCGTGTTTCCCCTGTTCATGTCACCAAATGCCCTTAAAGCTCAGGTCTCCATCAGGAACTCAGACTCAGAGGTAAATGTAGGGGAATGTGTGAGGATTCCCTTTCCTCCCACCAAAAATCATAACCAAATTTTTTTCTTTTGATCATGGAGAAGTACACAGGCCTTAGAAATATTTCAACTTGATTTCAGACTAACTCAGTGTTTCCAGAGTAGGCACTAAATATAATATTTATATCAATGAATAAATAAAGAACAGGTATTGTAGATCAGCAAGTCAAAAGCTTCCCCCAGTTACTGCCATCACACTAAGTTCATATTTGCTAGCTTTTCCTATCTCACTGTTTAAAATCACACGTGTGCATCACACTTCAAGCAGTGTTCAAAACATCACCAATAATTTGTTTAAGAAACAATTGTTGTTTCAGGACACTGAACTTTTATCTGGAAGTCTCTGAAGTCATCCAGAGTGGAAAAACAAGAAGGAGAACCAATCTCCAACTAAAAGTGCAGTCTGGAGACTTCTTCATTTTCATTCCCCTATTTCAATTAAGAAAGACTTAATTACCTACTGAGGATGTGACTGTGATTTAAGTCACATCTTGTTTTTAACAATGAAAGCTGTACCCCCGGAAAGGAACTCCTCTCTCATACAGCACCACACACCAGATACACGTAATGACAAAATTATTAGAAATAACTCCTGAAAGTTCCCACATAAGAAATCATACAATGATTATTTTGGGGTGTTGGTTTCCAGAGGTCTCCTTGCCTGTCTAGTTTTGCTAAAACTCTATCCTTTGCAGCACCACCCATGCTGATGTGCCTCTCTTTTCCTGCAGTGCATTTTTCTTTTTTTTTTTCCCCCCCGAATCAGTTATTAAAGGATTTTTGGTTTTTGTTTGGGTTTTTTTCATTTACTACAACAGAAGGAAAGCATTTACTAAAATAATTCACAATATATTCTTCAAATTCTGACTTTGCCTTGAGGATCTCTAACACTTGTACCTCTCAAACACAGCAGTAGTTACAGTCTGGCAAGATCATTGTCCAAAGTGATGGAACATGTGGGACCAAGCTGGAGCAATGCTGTTTCTACAGCAGATGAAAATAGAGTAATGCATTCGTGGGTCCATCTAATCCTTTCTTTGCTTTTTACAGGCCAAAGGCCCTCTGGGGATCATTGCAAAGGGTTCCCAAGTGCTGCACTCCACATTTAGGGGCTGGCTCTGCTGACAGATGTGGAAACACCTAGCCAGACATTCTCCAACCAATGCACAAGAGGATGCTGAGAGCATAAGAAATCACAGATAAATTTAAGAATAATGTCCTTTTAGGATTTAGGCTATTTTATTCTAAGCAGAGTTTTTTGTTTTAATGAATTTATTTTTTACTGATCTGTTTAGAATACAGACTTGCTGTTTTCCTGCTGCACAAACCCACCAGATCAGATGAAATTGCAAATGAAGCAAGTGTTTGGTAAGTGTGTAAAATCTAAAACCTAAGAAATTTTTGAGTAAGGAAACAGGATAGTGTGAGTCTCACTGGTATCACTTTGGGTCCTAAATCTTTTCATTTAACATCAATTTATAATTGCCTCTAACCATTTTGCCTTTTTCTATGCCTCTCCTCTCAGTTCCTTCCCAGCCTCATTTCTTGCATGTAGACACAGAAGCTCACAGTTATTTCCTGAAGTTAATCACCATTTGTAACTTTCTGCCTCTCATTCCTTTTCTATCACACACCTTCACGTCCAATAACCACATGACACAGTGCTTGTTTTTAATGTGTCCCTCCAAGATTGAAACTTAACACAGAATGTCACTGTGTATAAACCTTAATCCAAATCCCCATGGCTGCTCCTGAATAATTTAGAAAGCCAGTCACAAACTGATGGCATTTCTTCCTGGTGGTAAGAAGCATTTAGTGTAGCTCAGAAAAGCTTCCTTACAGCACTACTTTTTTCTGGGTGCAAATGCGTCACTGATGTTCAAGATAATTTTTTTTCAGGATTAAACTCATTACAGCAGAAAATGTTTATGAACCCTAAGTCTGACCTCTGGATGCTTTATTCTCTTAGCCTTCCCCAGCTGGATGCTTTATTCTCATCCTCCTCTAGTTGCCTTGAAAATAAATAACTCAAAAATCTTTATAAAATCTTTCCAGATATCTGCTCAATTTTGTCATATTTCACTTCAATCTCATTGGGCAAAGGTGATTTAAATTTTGGGCTCTTAGAAATAAGAAGTTGGAGTACAGTTCACTGTCTGCTTGAGCTGCCAGGTGTTTTAGAAGCTGTGCTGAGCCAAAAGCTGGCAGTGAAAGGTGGCAGGGACTCCCCTCTGGCCAACAAGGCCTGTCCAGTGGTCAGGGCATCACTCCCTGAGGGCTTGGTCAGTAAGGACCACACTTCCTCCATTCAAAAACTCCAGTTAGGAGGGGCAAATGAGCTTTTGAACCACCAGCTCAGCCAGTCATGGCCATTTAATACGTTAATTACAGCTCTCAAATGCCTTAATCAGCATCAGAGCAACACCAAGTCAAAATAAGGGTCCAGCACCACTCCTGTCTCCCAAAGCTTCCACCCATTTGCAACTACATCAGACTTAATAAATTTAATTTTACATCAATTTTCCTGGATGTCTTTTAACAAATGAAAACACTGAGCTTCCACATCCTCTGGAAGTGAGGCCTGTGCTGCTGTGAAGCCTGGGTGTCACAGACATTGCAGAAGCCAGGAGGAAGAGGGGTGACATTTCTGTGATCTTCAGAGCTACCCAGATGACAACACACATTAGTGTTATGAGGGAAATAGGGTTAACTCCTTTGGAAAGACATGCATAACAATAGTATTCATCTCTGATCTTCATCTAGGCTTTTATTTGTTTGAGTTTTGTTGTTTTATTTTTTTTTTTTAATCACATCTATTGAACTTTGAGGCCACAAATGAAAGAACAGAATCACTGCTGAAGTGCTCCCTCATTTCCTTACTACTATTTATTGCCCCAGCCCTATATGATTGCATGCACCCAGTTCTTATTTTTTTAATTGTCCTCAGTGACTCATTGACAAGTCTGTCAAAAAATCTATTTGGCAAGAACAGATTCAGCAGTGGAGCACAACTTTACTTTCCTCTAATGGAAAGGCAAAAATCTATCTTTTTTTCCTTTTGACATCACTGTTGTGAAAGCTTTGGTGTCTTAAAGTATGAAAAAAAATCAGCTGTACTTGCTGTTACTTATTCAAGACATTAAGATGACAAAGGTGTCAAAACAAACAAACACTGATCTACTGAAAATATTTTGTCTAAATGCTCTCAGGAATCTATTCTTCACATATACCACATGTCTCTTCTTAATGTGGCATTACTGAACAAGGTAAGAATTGAGAAGATTTTGGTAAGTCACCACTCACAGATAATTTTCTGTATAGGAGAAACTCACACTGGGATTTCTCAATATGAAACTACTGAAAACACACTCCAAACACAAATGGGCCAAAACCACAAACAAGTTTCCACCCCACAATATATGAGCACACATTCACTTCTCTGAATAGAAACCCCCACTGATGGCAGAAGGGCCAGAACTGCACCTTAAATCCAACATCTGCCTCTCAATTTTTGATCACATCACTAGAAGAAAGTGTGAGGACAGAAAAAAATGTATAGTTGCTACTTGGAATAAATTAGAGCAGCATAACTGCATAAAACACATGAGGAACTTGGAATATTTATTCACCACTCAACTCCCGAGGTGCTGAACCATTCTCCTAAAGCAGAGTCTGTGAATCGATCGCTTTTGCCCCTTGGCCATGAAAATTTTGATGTCATAAAGGATAAATATGTTCATGAAAGCAGTGCAACAAATATTTTAAAGTCTTTAAGGCTGTCAGGTGAAGATGCTGATGTTAAACACAGCATTCACCATTTCCGTGTAGAATCAGATGGCCGATTATGTGCCTTGAGATTCCATCTCCAGTTTCCTAAAAATTGCTCTACTCCAGCAGCTCACTGCAGTTACCTCATCTTCCCTGCTCCAGAGGATGTTTGTCCTGGCCATCCTTTGGAGGCAGGGAAAGAGAACTCAGTACTTACTAATTTGTCCTGGCCATCCCACTTCTCTCCTCAATCCCAGGGTGATTTTAATACCATGATTTGTCTCATTGCTATTCAATGCCACTTGCAGAAGAGTTTCAAGTAAAGCCTAAGTACATTGTTTTTTCTAGTAGTACAATTTTGACATCCAGTGGGATTTTGGTGGGGTTTTTTTAACGATTTCTCATCCTTTTTGATGATATCTGCTGAGACTGCACAAAGTGGAGATGGATAATTTGCTCTCCTCATGCTCTGGAGCATGTAAAGTGTATTGAACATCACAGGCATTGCCAAACACCCAACAGCCACCTGAAGATAGCACAGCAAGCAAAGAGAACAAGTAAATAGTTGTAATTAGGTTAAAACCTAGAGTGAAAGTAGTTTTAAAATCCCCCAGAACCAGAATAAAGCTAGAAAATCCTTCACTGATAATTTATGTGTGCTAAGGAGAGAGCACTGAAACCTGAGCAGTGTGGTCAAAACCCAAGGGTTCAGAAAGAAGCTGTACCCAGTGAAAAAACCAAGAGTAAAACACTATATAAGGTACTGCTGGGAGATGATCCAGGTGGGAGACTGGAGAGAACTGTAAATTACAGTCCAGGAAGTGTTCACAGAAGGAATAAATTCTTTTTCACCTATTCCTATTGANACCCCACAAAACCAAAACAAAGAAACAAATAAAAAAAAAAAAACACCACAAAAAAAAAAAAAAAAAAAAAAAAAAAAAAAAAAAAAAAAAAAAAAAAAAAAAAAAATCAATCCACAACAGACAAACCAACCCACACCACCAAGCAACAAAAAAATCTTTTATAGCTAAAGACTTATCAAACTTATTCTGTTTCAGTTCCAGTTTTATCACAAATTAAGTAAAATGGAAAAAAAAAAAAAGACTAACGACACAGGTAAAAAAACCCCAAATCAAACCTCAGACAAAAAAGCAAGTACCATCCTGTTTCTGAAATACTACTCTTTCAAAATCTACAAGCCAAGGTATGTTAAAAATTTCATCTGAGATGCAATAGTAGAAGAAAATGTTTTCTTTTTTAAAATTACTTATTGAATTATACACTTGTGGACTTTTTTTAGTCTTTTTTGTCCCTAAGGATAATTTTTTTTGTGCAATAAGTGCCAGGTTTAAGGTATCCAGGCAGAAAGATGTGGTGGTAAAATTCAAAGTATGTCACTATAATCAAAGACTTGGGGTTTTTCTTCCCCCGACTTTCAGTTTTGTACGTGGTTTTGCTTATAGTCACAGCAAACCCCAAATGGCAGAACCCCAAATCTACATCACAGAAGAACATAACACCTGTGGAAGAGGAAACCTCACTAAGATGAGCACAAAAATCTGGTTACAATCCTAACTGTGATGGGCAAAGCTCCCATATGAGTTTTGCTGTGGTGTTCTCAAGTCATGATTTTTTATCTTCCTCATATAACAGAGTCAGGGAATTGTCTGAATATACACTTTGTATGGTACAGGATTTTATTTCTCCATGTTGCTTTTACAAGAGTTTCTGAGAGTTTTGTAACTTGCCACCTTGACAGGTTTGAAGATGGATATATTAATTTCCTGACGCTCTGGCAGCAACTGCTATGATAAAAAGGTAATAGCAAGAAGAAAAATAGGTGTCTCTTCCCTGCATTAATTCACAATATCATTTCACATTCTTTAAATCCCATCCTCTCCCATGCAGACACCAGTGTAGGGACCTGGAGCAATAATGAAATTCTGCTCTAGTAAAGGAGGAAAAAAGAGGCTTTCAGTCTGCACAATGAAATGTGAAAACCGAAATTTATACCTAAGTTGTTCTCTGAAAAGCACTCCTCCTGTAAAAGGCTTGCACAGTGCCTGTCTAAAGAAATGCAACGGCTGCACTGCCAAATTATTCCCTCAAGAAGGGGCATTAAGGTGTCCCCAACAAACTCTCACCCCTCTGGAATCTACATTTCAGGCCTGGATTTCTTTGCACTCGTCAAGATTGGAAATCAATGATCATGCACATCTATAGTGGAGCAACAATTCATTAATCTTGAATTTATTTCTCGCAACAGAGCATTAAGTGCCTTAAAACATCCAGGGCACAGATTCCCTCGTGGAACTAATACAAAGTGAAAAGCTCTACAAGGAAGGTACCAGCACAAGACAGATACACACTAAACAAATGTTATTACGGAAAAATGGCAATTAAGATTCTCTTAATTAGCCTGTCATTTTGTATTTATCATCATAATGTTTGTTTTACAATGCTTTATTAAATCTGGCTTTATGACAAACAGTCTGCTGGCAGTGCATCCTGCTGTGCAACATATGGTGTTACACCTAATGAATATTAATGCTGTGAAGTACAAATGGTCTTCTGGGACCAGGGCTGATGGCTGGGAAACTCCTGCAGATGGCATCATTATTCAAAGAGGTTCACCTCACGTGTTTCTCATCAGGTCTCCTCCACAGCTACCTAGGATGCTGCCTGTGGGGCTTTCAAGGGAAGACTAATACATTAAACATCTTCACAGTCCCATTCCGAATTTCCAGGGGTTTTAGGGATGTATGCACTTTTTGGGTATTGATTTTTTTTAAGTTTTAGCTTAGCTTCATATTACAAGTTCTTCTCATCTATGATTAAAAACCAAAACAAACAAAAAAGAAACCAACAACAACAACAAAAAAAAACCAACCCAGCTATCTTCCCAAGCTGAAAACAATCCTCATTCAGGCTTTCTTAGTGTGCTGGACAAGGTCTGGTGTTGTTCTGCTCCTATTTCTGTTATGTGGTCCTTATAATAGAATGACATTCCCTCCCTAGACAGAACCATAGGGAGAAGAGTATTTTTCCCTTTTTCCCCTGGTCACTTATTTATAGTTTTGGGGCCAGCAGAGGTCTCAGCTGGACACAAAGGGACCATGGAAAGGAGTTACAAAAAGGACACAAAGGGACCATGGAAAGGAGTTACAAAAAGTGTTAAGCCTTATCTTTTCCTCTTCACTTCTGGAAGCCTTGAATTTCCCCTGGGGAGTTCGCAGGAGAGCACCTGGGGACATCAAGCTAACAGATCCCAAGTCCCAAAAATGAAACCTGCCTGATTGGGAGACTCTTGAAGAGGCCAGATGTGTCAGTGGCACACGACTCCACTGAAGACAGAAGAGCCCTCACACCAGTTGCAGTCACCTCTCCACCACCCATCCCTTGATGTAAGGTCTGTCTGACAAGAAACTTCTCCCTTTTCTCTGGCTGGAAAATCGAATTACAACACCAGCAGAAGTAGTCCATATGATTTCTACAGCATATCTGTTTAGGGAGCCCCTGCAATTGGACAGATTCCTACTCTGAACAAGTTTCTTATTACTGCACAGCTTCAGCAAAGCAGCTCATATCTGGCAATGATATGGCCCAAGAAGTTATTTCCTGGTTCTCTCACCATGTTAAGTTTTGAAAATTTGATTAGTGAATATGATTTTTTTTTTTTAAAGCTACTTGCTTGTTTTAAAAATTACTTTCTAGCATCATTTAAAAAAAATGAAACAAAGCAACAAAACGAACACGGACCCCACAAAAAACCCCAAATCTCATTCAAAAGCCCTGATTAGCTTTGCTTTAGTTACTTCCCTTTGCACCCACAAGGAAACAGTGCTATATCTCAATAAGGAAGGAGATTACAGCTTTTCCTGCAAAAAAGACAAGCATTTATGTTTGTTTGAGAAATCTCCTAGATTCTTCTGGAAGTTTACAAATTAAGAATGACTAAACAGACCTACCAGATTTCCATAACAAGTAACTCCAAGATCCTCCATCAAGTCTGACTGTAGAAATGACAGCTGTGCTCACCAACAGTCACTTTGTTTATGATACACCAATTATGCAGCATATTCTCCTAAACAGCTGGGCAAAACATGCTTATTTGAATGCTATAAATGCTTCAGCTATTCACTGAACCACCCCAATATATGCTTTTGGCTTCCTTCTGCTGAGAGAAGTCACCATTTGACTCAGATTAAAGAAAAATAAATACAACACTGGCTGCCAGAATGCTGAAGATAGGCTGTAGGTTTTCCCCAGATTTATTTTGAGAATATTACATTTATTTTAGTCTTTCAATTGCCTGCTGCTGCAACAAATAGAAGACACAACTCTTATGTTCAAATATTCGGGGTAAGCACCACAGAGACAGCACTAGCTAGAATGCAAGAGGCAAATCAGCAGCTCACTGTAGGCCATAAATAACTTTATGGCTTTTGCAATATTTGCCAACCCAAAAGGTTCAAGAGATGGCCTAGAAGAGTAAGAATAAAGTACTAAGCCAACCCCACACCTTTACAGCAGAAAATCTGCTTCTAGAGGAAAGAAATGGATCTGCAGATTAACCCTCACAGGCTCAGGCATCAGCTTCTCGGATGAAAGCAGAATAACGTATGTTTTCATCAAGTTCTCCAGGAATAGCAACCCCTGCACCTGCTGCTCTCCAAGCCAGAGCAGTTTGGTTGTTTGACATGAATCAAGTTCCATGTATACATCTTGGGGTGCTTGAGGATATCATCTGGACAGGCAAAGCTTAGTTTCTGCTGTCAGAAAGAGCTCTGTGTCCAGCTCCCACATCATCTCCCAACTCCATTCCCAAACAGAGTCTCCAGTAGACATATAATGAACTAACTAGATTGACAAATTAACACAATATGCTGTGGCTGAAGAGCCAGTAAAGACAGTAAAGGTTCATTTAGGTCCTGAGGATCAGAAGGCTATGAATATTACAGTGAATGAATCAGTGCAGAGGTTTCCCTGTCAGGAGAGCTCCCCTCCAGTGCTTGAGAGAAATCACCCGGAAGCTGCCACAATTCTGGTGTGAGGCAACAGCGAGGGGAATAAATGGCAATAGCAGTGTATTTAAAAGCTATTGCATTTATCAACAGAAGAAACCTGTGGAGTTTTGGCAGTCTTTGGACACAAGGTCAGAAGCTGTCCTGCCAATGTCCTCCTCCATCCCTCTGCTTGGCCGACACTTTTTCCCACTGCACGTTGAGATCAAAGTGAGGTCGGGCTCCCACCCCTCTTTACTTGTTTTCCTGTTTGTTGAAGGCACCATCAATAATCAAGGCAGATCTCTGGGAATAAGGTTTCTTATTCAGCTTGTGACACTTGCTGTAACTGGATCCAAAAAGTGTAAAACATCCTGGATGTTTCAGTGCAAGTGGATGAACAGTAGCTGCTGCTTTATGGATATTTTGGCTTAGGGCTGAAGCAGTTTCTAAAGAGGCAAATTCTTCATTTTTCATATGGGATCTAGGGAATACATCACACCAGATTAGACTGAATTTTAAGGCAGAGACATAGCAGGCCAAACTTACAGTGTTGATATATTAGATATTACACTTTTACATTGCACAACACAGACGGTGCTAACTCTCTTAGAAGTTATATCTTCCCCTGTATTCCTTTTAAAAATAAAAGGGAAAAGGGTTTTGAGACACAGAAGACCACAGCTTACATTTTAGCCTAATAAAATTAACTCAATTTATTTGCCACTTTTAAGGAGCAGGATCTCCCAAATTATTTGTAGTTTAAGGACAACAGAATTGTCTCTTGCCCAGAGTGTTTCTCCCCAAGGCACTCCCCCTACCCAACTCAGTGTCTGAGCCTGTGGGTGGGACAGGAGCGAGGTAGAGGATGAGGAAAACCACATCAGCATCTCTGGCCCTTCTCCCTTTTCCTTGCTCTCTACACCTCAGGGCAGGAGAGCCCACAGCTGACAAAACGCCCTGGGTGGAACAGCCTCGACCTCCTGGGGAAGAGAATGTCCAAGAGAGGCACTCTCTCGTTACTGCTGAACCCAAACCTACAGCAGCTGCTGGGACACCCACAAGGTCTCTTCTCTGCCTGGCTTAAGGCTGTAATTTTTTAGCCTGAGGCTACTTTCTTCTTTTTCCTATTTACCCCAGAGGAACAATTAGCAATTTTCCCCAACAGAGCTAATTGAATACGACTTTATGGTTGTTATTCCTGCTTGGTGGCTTAGTATGCACTTCTTCAACCTTTACTTAGATTTCAAATTAACAGTGTTTGTATCCTGATCAGTTTAAACCAGACAATTTCCACAGCAGTTTGTGCTCTTGTTATCTAAACCTGAACTACTTCATTTCAGCATTCTGATCGCTGTCCCTCAAAACCTCACCCAAATGATTGATATAGGAGCTTCACTGTTTAAAATAGGTCTCATTCTTGATAAAGACACTACAAAGTAAACACAATTAAATATAGGTCTGAAAACTTTGCTGCTCCTCCTCCAGCTCCAGAGAGCTTTCCAGATGCTGAGATCAGTTTGTGGAATTCTGCACCAGATCCCCCCTCCAATACCTTCATACACTTCTAGGAAGATCAAACAAAAGCAGCTACAGAGAAGGTAAAACCCATAATGGTTCCCAAGGAGGAAGCCTGCAGCTGCAGGGCTCCCTGTGAGAGCAGAGTCAACTTTTCTTGGGCTGCTGATACAGCTTCAAAGATAAACACAGGCACTAAAATAACCAGTCTCTCTCTTATCTATTGTGTGTCAGAGCTGTTTTCTCTCTTGCACAGCCCACAGAGGTAAAACTTCTTGGCTGTTTGGTATCTTATGCAGCTGCTTGTCCTCTCTGAGGGGATGTAATTCAATACTGAGAACTTTTCATACCCAGACTCGAGTGGGAACAATAACAGATTCCCATGTATTTTGGGGCAAAACTGGAAGAAAAGTGACTTGTGAAAAATGACTGGGTGATGCCAGCTCAGCTGAGAGTTTTCACTATACTTCCAAGTATGTTCTCTAAGCAACAGAATACTTCTTTTAGTTGATACTAGCCTCCAGCTGCTGGGGCCTGGGGTAGATTTCACCCTGACCCCATTCTTGCTACCAGGTTTCTGCTTTTTCCAAGCGAGTGTGAATCCCAGAGTGTCCAGGTTATAACCTGTACCTAAAGCATGTTTTCCCCATCACTGTACCAATAAGCAGGTCAATTCAGCTGGCTGAAATGAGCAGCTTCTCCAGAAGATGTAAGCATCTCATCAAGTGTTTCATCCCTAAGCAAAGCAGCAAAGGTTAAAACAGCATTAACATCGATGTCCTGATTTCCAATTGTTTGTCACACACAGGAGGCAAGTGGCTCACAATACTGTGCTAATTCAATAATGAGCAGAGCCAGGAAGTTTGTGTTTTTAAATTAATTGGTGCTGTATCCATCTTAAATGTCAAGAACCGAGTTCCTAAGAGCTATGCACCATCCATGAAAATCACAGAAATGGCAGGTATAATGCATCATATCTGATATGCTAATAAAAATACTGACTGCTAGGCTTTATAAGGTCATGGCTTACTGCTGTCTCTCAACAATAAAAAGCTTAATGCAACACCAGGCTCTGCATGATCTTCATAGCCAGAATTAATGAGGAGGAATCACAATTAATGGTTTTCTACAAACCAATGGATCACAAGTGACAGGAGCTTATTCACAATTTATGAAGACCTGGTTTTTTTTAATTTTTTTTTCTTGGTGGGTACAGGGCTGGAAAATTGCAAAGAGCTAATGGAAAGCAACTATTACACAGAATATGGTAATACAGNAGCAACTATGACACAGAATATGGTAATACAGGTTTAGAATGAGAAGCCACAGCCGTGCCCATGGCAGGGAACTGGTGAGCTGCAAGCCTAGAGCTCCTGCAGGGATGAGATTTAAGGCACATTGACAGAAAAGTACCGGGGGCAGCATCTGCAAGTAAATCACTACTGCATAAAGTGACCTACAGAGGGCATCTTTCCGTATGATTTGTGGCTTGAAACATGAATCAGAAGAGACAGAGGAGAAAGGTGCAGGATGAGGGAGAGCTGAGCAAGGAGGCAGACTTT
>WEKY01059757.1:0-12042 GCA_013390045.1 Picathartes gymnocephalus | reverse complement strand
TCCTCAAATCATGTGTGTAGCCCACCCATCTCTTAATCCTTTTATCCTTTAAAATACTACATATTCATAGGGTTACATAATTTTCCAATACATATCTTTCAATCCCATCCATCTTTGCCCCAGGTGGTAATCAGTCCAGTGTTCTTCTGGTTATCTCTGGTGGTCACTGGGATAACGTAAGAGAGTCCTCTTCTAAGTTTGGACTCTTATCTTCCCACCTCTTCTCAGGGCCTTTTGACCTCTGGCTTCCGTCCAAGGCAGGGAGTTGATGTATTACTGCCGTGGGACCTGAGACCACATCTTCATTCTCTCCTTATCAATCCTTGCCTCTTTTCCTCTCTTTCTTCTGTCTGTGCAGACTGCAGGAAATGTTTTCTCTCTCTCCTCCAGCAAAGGTTGAGTATAGCACATTCCTTTTTCCTAAACTATTATTCTAACTTCTACTCTCTTCTGTTCTAATTTAAGTTTCTTGCTTCAGTGGAACTGATAGAGGGATTATTTACACCAACAATATTATTTAGTGTTACATCTGCTTGGAAAAATGAAAAAGACCCCAAACTTCTGGTCTCATACTCAGATAGTTTCTCGCTGTGTTCCTTATAAGTACTATAGAACTCTGAAGTTCCATTACTTTGTTGTTATTTTTCTTTCCTTTTTCACATATTTCACGTTTACCGCACGTTGTAAAGAAATTGTAGCTTGTTATAAACATGTTATACAAGAACAACGCAAGGAGGTTATTTGTAAACACCTGAATAACTGAAGATCTTGCCTCGACTAGACAAACAATTGCAAACACTCTGTGTGAAAGATTTTTTAGAATATAGTTCTGTCCTTTTTTTGGCTGGAATAGAGTCAATTTTCCTCCTAGCTGGTATAGTGCTGTCTTTTGAATTCAGTTGAGACAAATGCTGATAACCCACTGATATTTTGGTTGTTGCTAAGTGATGCTTACCCTGAGTGAAGGACTTTTCAATGTTGCATGCTCTACAAGTAAGGAAATCCACAAGAAGCTGAAAGGGAACATAACCAGGACAACCAGTCCAAACTGGCAAAAGGGATATTCCATACCACAGAATGTCATGCTCGGTATACAAAGTGGGGGGAGTTGGCCAGATGTCAACTGCTGCTGAGGAGCAGGCTGAGCATCAGTCCACTGACCAGAGGGCACGAGCAATTCCTTGTTCCTCTTGGATTTTATTTCTCTCTCCCTTTCTTCTTGTCATTATTCTTATTTTAGTCTTGTTCTATTTTGTTTCAATCATTAAATGTTTCTTATCTCAACCCGTGAATTTTGCTGCTTTTTTTTTTTTTCAATTCTCCTCCCTGCTGTGTCACAGAGGTGAGTGAGAAGCTGCATGCTTCTAAGTTGCCAGCTGGGGTAAACCACAAGGGGCTCTCTCCTTACCACACAGCTTAAGAGTCTTAGGGAAACTGACGTGAAGTAAACTGTCAATGCTCTACAAATAATCTTACACATGACTAGGCAGGCTTCATAGACATTTTGAGAACCTGAATTCTTTTAATGTGAACAGAGGAATAAATAGTCAGATAAAGCAGAATCTTGGATTTAGATGATGGTATGTTTGGCCATATTTTGTTCAAAATTCAAGTTTGTGATACTTGATAATTCATATATTACTGCTACATGTTATTAAGGCTTGATGCATTTGCTGTTAGGCTGTATGGAAAATTATTCTTATGTTTGTATTAGATCACTACTGTAACAGATTCAGTCAACTTTGTGACGTAACAGGGAGGAATGATAACAGAACAAAGCTCTTCTTTGTTTTCATCTTAATAGCTTCTATGGAATCTTTCACCTTTACTGTTTCCAAGGGCTGTTTCTGCCTTCTTAAAGGAAAGATGTTATAGTAGGCATGAAATAAACAGATGCATCCTTTCTCCACTCTTCTCCTTCCTTTTTTACAGTGGAAGCTAGAGGGAGAAGCCCTCTTGACTTTCTGAAATGGAAATGTGCTGTTATGTAGAGGCACTGAGTAGCATCCTTTCTTCTTAAGTTCTCTCATGTGCTCCGGGAGGAAGTCAGCTGAAAAGACAAAGTTTCAAAGTTTCTATCACAGTGAAAAAGTTGTATTTCAAGGCTTTCCAAAGAATGTGACATTATCTAATCACTCTCAGGTATGAATCACTGATGTAGATTACCTTTGGTTTGCTTCTTATAGGTTTCTCAGGATTTCCTAGTTATCTGTGTAC
This sequence comes from Picathartes gymnocephalus, assembly GCA_013390045.1. Lineage (NCBI taxonomy): Eukaryota > Metazoa > Chordata > Aves > Passeriformes > Picathartidae > Picathartes > Picathartes gymnocephalus. Next base: position 9,825 of record WEKY01059757.1, on the reverse strand, counting down.
TTGATTATTTTCAGGGGTGGAAATATGATAAACTAATCTCTATGTTTCCCAAAATTGTTTCAAATTACCAAGAAGCTTCTGAACAGACATAATACATACAAAGAGATGTATACATCTGCCTCTCTGAAAAACAAGGGTAAAAAATTATTTTCAAAGAAACAAAGGAAATCTTATGATCCTAATTAATGAGAGCTTCAAGACATGTGTTGAATTCTCAGATTATATTAATGGGGTTTTGGTCTAAGTTTCATTTAAAGTTCAAAATGAAAGTTTGTTTTTGACTTTAGTTTTAAAACGTACTTTTACCTTCCTTTTTAAAGTATTTCCCAGGGGCAGCATCCCTCAAAAAATAGTCTCACAAAATGCTCTCATCTAAAAAACCCCACCTCTTGGATTGGCCTGTTTATGCAGTTTTTCCAAAATGAAATCAGTTGAAGAAAAGGAAAACGTTACAAATTATTTTACATTGTGAAATTCTTAAGAAACTTTGTTTGAATTTCTTTCTTGGGCAACATATATGTTAAAAATACAGCTGTTTTATCAGATATGACTAGTGAAGGACAATTTAAAGTTGTGCCTAACCAGTAGCTCAGAAGGGAAGAATTCTCCCTTAAATGATTTCTTACTCATATGTCTTTCTACCATACAGTAGACTACCACATTTTTCATGAGAAGGTCTTTATAAAGGCCAAAGGAAGAGTTTAAGAAAAATGGAGAATCTGTATCTTAAATAAAAGATATTTCCTTCCTAATCCTGCAACATACTGTCGCATTCCAATGTGAGGAACAGTGAGGAGTTCTTTTAAAAATGGATAGTCGGAAGTGGAATTAAGCCAAACGAGGCAAACATTGTTTCTGAGAACCATTTATTTGTAACAAAAACGAGAAGAAAAAGGAGTTGTCTAGACGATAGAGGGCTAGGAGAGACAGGAAAGAAGGAAGGGGAAAAGGAAAAGGACTGGGGGAGAGGGGAGACAGAAGAGGAGACAGAAGAAGAGATGGCGTTCCCAGCAGCGAGTCAGGGCAGTGCTGTCGGTGTCCAGGTGTCGAGCTCTGCGCGCTGCCTGCCCGTGCTCGGGCTGGCTCCGGCCGGACCTGCGCGGCTCTCGGAGAGGCGCGGCTGCACAGGCGCGGCTCCCGCGGCCGCGGCATCGGACACGCGGTGAGGACACGCCGTGAGTGGGCGCTGGAAGGGAGCTCCAGGACCCTGGGCAGAGCCACGGCGAGGGTCGCGGCCACGGGCTGGATCGGGGCGGCAGGGCGGAGTGGCCCGGCGTGGCAGGGTCGAGTGCGGGCAGCCCGGGCAAGGACGCGGGGGCGAAGTGGCAAGGCGGCGGTCAGGGACACAGGGAGGCGGGACAGGGGCGAGGGCGAGCAAGAGTCAGCGAGGGCAGGAGAGCCAGAAGGCAGGCTGGGGCCAGGGCAAAGGAGGGAGCGAGGCAGCCAAGGGACAGCAGCGAGCCCTGGCGAGCAGCCGCCAGCCCCCGCAAGCCGTGATGCAGTTTGTGTTCGTACCCCCCTGGCCCCTCCCAAAGTCTGCCCGCGGACAGGAGACCATTGGGCCGGTCCCAACTTTCTGTGCCGCCCGTTAGCAGAGACCTTTTCGCTACCTGACTGGAGAAGCCCCTGTGCAGAGTGCTCCTGCTGACTGCTCCATGTGAGGTGTTGCCAGGCCAAGTCTCCCCAGAGACGAGGCTTCCCCCAGTCCTGGCTGTCCCCTGCAAGTGGCACGTGTGCACACCCTCTCCTCTCATGTCTCTGACAACGCTGACAACCAGGGCTGGGGCAAACTAAAATGGCCTAATCAAAACTAAATTGGTTCCTCACACAAACTAGTAATAAATATGAGGAAAAAACTTGGACTTAAAAAGTTGATTTTGTTTATTTAAGGGTTTTTTAATCTCACTGTAAAGATTATTTTCTCTTGAAATGTGAAGATCCAAGAATCTACAAAGTCATTCCTTTACTTCTTTTTATTAAATTAAGGAACAAGGTGAAAAGGTGAAAAAAGCAGGAGAAGAATATCCAGATGTCCTGGTAGGAGCATGCTATTGTCAGGGGGAAGAATCTTCATTATAAGCATTAGGAACTCTGGAATGCATGCCTTCAGTGAACATTCAATTTGGGAAAAAAAAATCTGAAAACTACTATTTTATATTATTCTTTCTTGTATATTTTCTCTTTTCATGTGACCTATGCTTATCCAAGATTAACATCTTATGTCATTGCAAGAGGATAATGAGTTCCTACAGGAACCAGACATGGACTGGTATAAACCAATGCCCAGGCTGTTTGTGTCTTACACACAAGACAACAGAATATCAACATTTTCTGTTTACCAAATATAGAGCCACTAAGTACTTATAAAGCAGAGTGAATTTCAATTAAATCTGATTACCAAAATGAGTCTTGTTTCAAGTCATGGATTTGTTTTGTGTTGTGCTATTGACATTACTTTTTGCATAGCTGTACTTGCAATTTCCTTTCTAATTAACAGCTATTTTAAAAAAGCAATCACTTATCCTAAGAGAGGACACCATTGTTTTATAAAAACCTTCTGTCAGTAGAGGTGACTCCCTGAATATAATGTACAGAGTAATTTCATTGAGTTTAATAACTTCTCATGGAAAAAATTGCACTGACACAGGAAATCAAAAAAAAAAATATTCTAACTGTTGAAAAAGGAAAATGACAGATTACTAACCTTGTAACACAGACATAGAAGAGCAAATAGGACACTAACCTGAGAAGCCTAGATTTTGTTCTTGGTTTGGGTACATTTTTCTCATTAACTTTTTTTTCACTGTTCACCTGTGTAAAATTTAATTTCCTGGGCTGATGTAACACTCATTACTTAGAGGACTTTACAACATTTTTGGTGAGAACTTTTAGATACTAGCCCTGTTGATTGCCTCTTTGTCCAATGCTAGATTAATTAAAAAAAAAAAAAAACTTAACAAATGCCTTCTGTAGCTGTTACTTCTTTCTATTTTAGAAAATAATTACTTTATTTCTTTATATTGATGCACATGTTTAAAATCTGGTGCTTTTTTATATATTCTAGCAAGGTGGATGTAGAATTGTATGTGCTTTGTTTCTGTACAAAAGCCTGATGCTATCAGAGTTAATTCAATCAGTGAACTGTAAAATCTCTTTTATGCTGCTGCTTATCTATATTTTTGAAGGCTGCTTTCCGATGATGAGAAATAGCTTGTTTGATACTATTTGTTCTGAACTGTAAATGGTCAGTTGGAAAACAGCAATGATTTTTTCTCTCTTCTCCAGCAACAGGTGGAGTACTTGGAGTTTATCAGAATCTGAACTCAAATGTTTGAACTGTCTATTTTATTTGCACTTGAAAATACAGTAATTTAACCAAGAAAGAGTGAAGAGATTTTAAAACAAACAAAAATACTATTTATCCAGGGCAACCTAGATATTATACCTTTTTTTAACCCTATTTCACTTTGTTTTTTTCAAATTTAGTTTTCCTTTTAGAATCTGACATCTATGGGACCTATGTATGCTTATCTCTGCATGACTGTATATCATACTGCATTACAAAAATGAAGCAAAATATTTTATCTCCATTAAGAAAAAAGCCATATGTCTCTTCAGTTTCTCAAATCTTTAGTAATTTCCTTTCATGTTGTAATACTTCTTTTCCCACAGCAAATAGTTTTCATTCGTATCAGTAAAAGTAGGAGGAGAAAAGAAGGAATGAAGCAAGAATAGAAATTAAATTTAGTCTAACTTAAGCTATATATGTTACACATTGGTATTAATATTATGTAAGGGCTTTTCTGATTTAGTGCACTAAGTTATTCACTTGAAATACATAATTACAGTTTTAGTTTCAAGAAATACCCACTGCCAGTAATATTCAGTATCAAGAATACCATTAGTGCCAGATAATTTGTTCTTACATTGAACATGTGGTTTTCAATTCAAAATGTGAGGCTTCAATAGATCAGCTTTCTATTTGTAACTGTTTCAGAAATTCTGTAAGATTTTAAGCAAGCATTGCAACCTTTCCATGACTCCTTTTTTTTCTGCATACAAAAAAGTACTTTCAAGTGGTAGGGATTAAATAAAACTCCCATGTCCATACTATCCACAAAAGCTGTAGCAAACTCTAATCTGTAACAAAAATGAATCCACCTGAGTTCTCCCCAAACACTACAGGTTTAAAAGATGTTTCAAAGCCTGGTAAATTACACCCTAGCTGTGCACTCCCTGGTACCTCTCAGCTCTGTTTTAAGTGTACCTAACAAGAGGAAGGTATACAGAGAAATGAACACCATCAAAAACAAAATTTGGAACCAGTATCAGCCTCAGGTAGAATAGTGAATTTAGAACATGATAATTGCCTTTTTCCCATTCTTGTTCATGTAAATATATTCATACATATGTATAGACACTTGTTTATAGACACATAAAGTATGAGTTTAGAATGTAAGTACACTTTTAAGAACCTATACAAGTATTGCTCATTATGATCAGAAGACGCAGCCCTTAGCTGCCCAGGAGCAAGGCTGCGCCGAGGGTGGACATCCTCAAGAGGTCCACAAAAAAGGCAGCAGCTCGCTAGCCCACAGCAGCAAATACAGAGCGAGATTGTAATCCAGAGGCGTCGGCAAGGACAAAGAGGCAAAGGAGGCCCAATGACTCAGAGTCCCAACAGAGCTTTATTCCCATCAAAGGGCTGAAGCCGGAGAGGGCACCCACACCCTCAGCAGGGGTTCTAGAAGCGGGATGGATCTCAGGGAATGGCAACTGCTAAGCCAATGGGGTAACCACAGGGGAGGAACATAGTTGAATTCTCCCAAGAGGGAGACAGGGAGAGGAGAGCGCTCCAGAGGGTAGGCAGGGGAAGGGAATGACTGACACCTCAGGGATGGATACAGCTTCAGGTAAGGGGTGGAGGAGCAGGGTATGGAGGACATGGGTGAAACCAAGTAACTGGGGGGAAACAGGAATGAACCAGCTAATACATAAAACCCTAACAACAAACTATAAAACCCACAACAATCAGATAAATAGAAACTATTCTGAATATTGTAGTAAAGTTTAGTGAAAATTTTTTACTCTGCTATACTGTTGTAACAGCTATATTTCTAATTTCTCTCTGGATTTTCTTCTAGTGCTTTCTGTCACTAAATATGTAAGCTATGTATTCATAGGTTGGTTTGTCCCCATTGTATTCACATTGCTGCATGTGAATGACTTCTATTTTTAACAAAAGTATGAAGAGTTGCCAGAATGCCTCTTTTCAGGGTGAAGGAGATGTTGAAGGAATTCTGTAGCAGCATGCCATGGGTGGCATCTGCCGCGATGTACCGCAAGTGTCTTCCCTAGCCACGGTCGGGCGGCATGGCTCCGACCCTCAGGTGCAGGCCATAAATCAGCAGAGGCAGGAGGGGCTTTCGCTGTGCTTTTCCAGCATGGTTTATTACAGGTTGACCCCTAAACCCGCTACATGCTGAAAGGTGGCAAAGACCGAGAGAAGCACGTGGTAGTCGTGAACTCTGGTTATGTGGGGATGGGAAGGGGGGGAACAAGGGGATGGGACAACTCCAGGGCCACTCAGGGAAGAGAAAGGGAGGACTCAGGGCGGAGTTCAGGATAACATAACATACTGAGGGGAAGGAACCACTTATAGCAGAGGGCAATAAACTGAATTTACCCATAAAACCACACTGCAACAGAATTCTATTTCCACATAGAGTTAATAGGCCAAATCTTAAAGGGCAAAGAGATTTCTTTCAAAATATGCTTTGTCATACCAGATTCCTCTCTGTGGTATTTTAGAGAAATCCTACCTCACAGAATATTAATTGTTGAAATACCACCCACAGGGCAAAAGTGCTTTGTAGGCATTGCTTTTTGTGAGTTTAATTTTTTATGTAATGAATATAATAAATGTTGTTATAAATAAACTTGTTTATTTTACAAGGCTATATGATTATGTGCTCCAGTTCAGATGCTCAGAAAGCTTTTGGAAATATATTCTCTTATTCTGAAAAAAAATTCCTTTTCATTTAATTTAAAGTGTTTGTGCAACAGTATGCACAGATTACTATATGTTCATCATCAACTAGGCTATACAACAAAAAAGAATCCTTTGTGTCCCCAATCCAAATAATTTTGATTAAACAGGCAAATCAAATGTACATTTTGGCTATCTCAATTTACATTATTTTTCTGTGAATTTACTTTGGATAATAAGATAAGCCTGTTTTTAAACACATTCAAATATGAGAAGTGAAGTGCAAGTGTGTAATTCCACTTTTTATCATATCTATGAACAAGACTTATCAGAAGTAGCTAAAGAACCAGGTGTTAATGTTTCAGTGAAATAGTTTTTACATTCCTATGAACCAAATGGGAAAGGCAGGCCTATTTTGACTTTCTCAGTTCTGCAGAGTCGAATTACGAAACCTTCCATGTTGAGTCTTCATTGTCCTACTTTGCTTCATACAGGGAAGTTCCAGTCCCAAACACTATTTAATATTCTGTTTAAAAAAAAATAGTCAAAATTCCTAGATCTTGGAATGCCTTTAGCAAACATAAGGTTATTTTGAACTATCCTGGATAACGTCAGTTATTGATGAGGGCTGCATCATTTTACACCTTGCTAGATGAAAACACAGTTATAATAGAAGTTCTGTAGAGGTTTTTCATTTCCTGTTTTATTATTATTTGCCTTAAAACAACTGTTAAAAAAAGTGACTTCTCTATGAAAATTACACCCTTCCTATCAATGAGATTTTTTCCTTCCTGGTTGAAAGCCAGATGTGCTCATAGAAATCTCTTTAAAAGTTACAGTTAACTGCCAGCAGCCATGAAATAACTCACAACCCTTCCAACAAAAATATTACAATGTATTTCTTCTCTAATTTGAAGAAGGAATTATGTATAATAAACCCTATTTTGCATGTAACCTAAGAAAGAATAAGTGATTCTGCATGAGTGTTTCCTGTCACACTGAAGTACCTAGGGGCTAAATTCACCTACTGAGAGGCAGTTGCAGACTGATGGCCTCTTTAATTGCTCATACTAAATAGCCAGGTTTATAGTACAGATGTAAGAGATTTCCATCAGAGAAATACATACAGAAGCTTTAGAAGGTTTTGTAAACTGTCACCATCAATTATTGAAAGCCCTTAGCTGATATGGAGGTGCTATATCTATTTGAAGTGAGAGAATAGGTTTGAGCAGCTTTTATAGGACATGCACAAAAGGAGGACTTTGTGTTTATGAGAACCTGAAGTGTTGCTTAGTGTGTACTTTACATCTTAGCACTTCATTTGTCAGAGTCATTTGGAGTTAGAGGAGGGGTAATAATCCACACAAGTAATGTCAAAGGAGAAGCCAGAGAAGGTTAAGCTTCCTTTTGAGACAAGAGACATGAAAATTCCCAAACTCATATTACAATCTTTCATTTCTCCTAATTATTTGCTTGTTATGCTTGTCCAAATCTTTGAAAAACTCAGTTATTTTTACTAAATATCTTACATAATTCTATTTTCTTGTTTGGTACAAATGTATAAGACAGCTATTTTTCCACTTCATTAAAGAAGCCATATCTAATGAAGTCTGCTGGTGTATGTATATATTGCACAGGCTTTTAACAGACTTAAGAATGCCTGTGAAGTCCAGAGTTTCTCAGCACCTGGATAACACAATGACAACCTGGTTTTTTTGTTGTTCACCACAGATACACTTAAAAACCTGTGGTGGGTTGACCCTGGCTGGACATCTCACAATAGCCTTCACCACAAGATGCAGGAAAATCTCTGCTCTGGTACCTCGAGCATATCCTTCCTCTCCTTCTTCACCGACCTTGGTATCTTTTTTCTCCCACGTGTTCTCACTCCTCTTTGTCTGCAACTCCTGGTGTGCAGGTCTTTCTTTTCCCCTTTTAACTATGCTACCCTGGAGGTGCCACCACTGTCACTGATGGTCTCAACCTTGGCCAGTTGCAAATCTTTCTTGGATTGGCTGGCACTGGGTCTGTCAGACATGGGAGAAGCTTCTGGCAGTCTCTCAGAGAGGCCGCCTTGTAGCCATCCCTGCTACTAAAACCTCGCCATGCAAACCCAATGCAAAAGCAAAACATTTTCAAGAAAATTTTAGAAAAGGATTAGGCTGCACATGCAACTGGGATGATATGGGATACCTGCACATAATTTGCGGTGTCATCTCATGAAAGAAATAATTTAATTATCACTATGTGATAAGTGAAAAGTGCACTTGCAAAGTACTTGTTACACAAGGAAAAAAAATCTGAGTATCTTTGCCCAAGTTAAAAGTGTTATGAATGTTCCTATGTAAAATAATTTATTCTATACCTATTATTTTATATAAGACTCTTTTGCTAACAATTTAGTCTTTCTACAGGTACAAACGCAGAGCATTTCTTGTTTTGTCACCTAAACTTCAAGTGCTCTCTGGTACTATTCGTTCTGTGTTTTCAAAATAGTTTGTATTTGCTAGGCACAGATATATATTATCTTGATATCTTTCCTTAACTTGTGCTGTTGTACCTTCTTTGATGTATTTCTCAGCTGCCTCCCTTCTGGACTTTTATGTCATGGTATGCATGACAGTATGAACTGTTTTTATTCGTGTATTTCAATGAATGCAGACTGTGCCTTATGTTTGGAGTAATTTTTAGAGAAAATTTCCTTTCAGGTTAATAAAAGATAACTTTGATCCAAGATTTTTATTTGAGTGAAGTGGCTTTGGTGATCCACAAGCTTTAAATTGTCCACTCTTTTTTTTCCCCTTTGCTTTTTCTTTGTTTGTTTTATTCTTAACTAGTTAAGAATGTTGAGAATTTCTGAAATTATTTATAATGTATTTCCTCTTCTATTCAGTTTGCTTTCTAGATATATAGAGAAACAAAAGTCACTACTGCTTAGTCTTTACTGGCAACTTCTGCTATTTTAATATCCCAGATAAACTACTGATTTGAATTAGAATTTGTTTTTCTTTGTTATGATTGGTGATGATGTAGTTATGAGTGGAATTCCAGATGTTTGTGCTTCTTCTGGTTCCTCTTATACAAACCAAACAAAACTAGAGAAAGTAAAAAGAATTGTGCTTACTTCATATCTCAGCTATTAATACTAAGAAGGCTTATGAAGTATGTTTAGTAGTTTTGAGTTTTGTTTTGCCAAACAATTTCAGCACATAAACTGATTATCATGTCTATTGTCATAAGAACTTGCACAAATCTTGCACTCTTGCAAAGGTATTTTGCATTACCTTATACAAATTATTTTTATTGGCAGCTCATTAATTTATTTCAAGATGATTAATTACTAGATGTATTAACATTCCAGTTAGATCTTTGTTGCTAATGTGGAGATTTAGTTGCATTCTTTTTCTCAATGATATAGTGATATATGGAGTCTTAAAACAACTGATAATTCCAATTTTCTGTTAATTTAATTCTAGTGTATTTGGGGATTGCCACGTGATAAGTATGACTAAGCATAGTAATTCAGTTTGTTCTTAGGGATACAGTTCTGTTTCTAAGTTGGGAAGGTTCAAACTCTATTAAAGATCAGAAAAAATTTTAAGAATTGTGTCTGCTTTGTAAGTTTTCTTTGTGGGTCATCAATTCCTTTACTGGAATATTTATTTTCTCTTAGGTAGAAACATGAGTACTCAATGGCACTTTTGCGTGTATTTCTATCTTTTTGTCCATAAGTGTATGTAATCAAGCAAAGATGCACTGTCCCAAGATTCTCAGAGTCATGGCTTAGCTAACAATCCTCACTTTTTTCTAGAGCTGCTTAACTTCTGTGCAAATCA